>OZ037780.1:31109307-31209307 GCA_964035525.1 Porites cylindrica
TAGGTTTCACGATCGTCGAGTTTTGAAATTTATTATTCGTGGAAAATATTTCTCGATTCTGATAGGCCCCTTAAATCTCTTGGCTTATTCGGCTAGTGTTCACTAAATTTAGATGTTTGCCGATATCAATGAATACAATGTACGTCAATCGGTATAGCCTGCGTGCAGACGATAACTAAACTCTGATTAGTTAACCAGAGTCTAATTTCGTCCGCGCGCAGGCTACAATCGGTACTGATATCGGAAGAAAAACGAACAGCAGAAGGCGTGGTAGTTGAGCTGTTTGGCAGAGCTGGAGAAAATGACGGAAGCAAAAGAAAGTTTTTCACTTTAAGTGAAGAAAAAATAGCCAAATTACTGGTAAAGAAACAGCAGAAATAGCAAACATACCCCTCGATTCGAGAAAATCTGCTTGAATAAACATTTCTGAATTTGCTGAGGAACAGGCCTAATGTTATGGAGACAAAAACGTTACAAAGGTCGAGGTTTTCATAATAGCATGTTTTAAAGTTATCAATAAAGAAATAGGGTTTTAATGAACAATAAAACAATTATTGGTTTCGGCGTTCATATGCTTTATGAAAAGTCGAATCATTAGACAAGGGCAGATCGACGACAAAGGCACCTTAACTTCCTCAGTCGGTGTCGTTGGTGTACTTATTCGTATCATTCGAAAGCCGAATCCATTTTTTAGTCAAGCCATTTCAATAAGCTAATGTTCATGACTTGTTAAAATTAGGAAAAAATGAGTAAAAAAGGTAGGACCAAGCACCTTAAAGGTTGTTGCAGCTTTGAATCACGCTAAGAATAAATATGAATGCGAGATAAACGTCGTTTCTTCAGTTATTATTATATGGTTATTGAAATTATACACAGCTGATGTGATGTTAAAGCTCTTCTCGGGCTCCGGGTAACATCAAGTTGCCCAGGGACCCTAAGGAACATAATCTGTTTGCTTTCCTCTCCTCTTGGCTGATGGTACATTCTACAATTGGGTTCAACCTGCGACTTGATCTTTGCCTTTCCCTTAATTTGTACGTATAGCTTGTTCCTCTGCAGCAACGACAAGAGCTTTTATTTCTATCTTACGTCTTAGACTAAATCCACATTTCCTCGCTCTGGCTTATACCAATAGCCACTATGGATCTTGCTTATACCCTGTCTCAGAAATTGCCTATACAATGGCTCGTCTTTCCTTTTTTGAATATTTTCGGTGATTCTCTTTGCTTTAAAGATGGCGCCTGTTTCTTGACTGTCGACCTCTTCCCTGCTCATTATTTCCAACAGTTCGTCTTAACTGGATTGGACGTAACTTCTTAGCGATATATATCCTTTGTTGACTAACACAATCCTCTATTAATATCACTGGTCTAGTAGGTTTAGGCTCATCATCGATTGCTGCTTATCAATTTCTTACAGGCATGAATCGTAGTTAAACCTCTATCCTCCCAACTTTCTTCTTCGTTAGTCACTCTTCTGATCTCTTATTATAAGTTCTCCGACCTATTTATTGTACATCCATATATTAATGTTCTTTATGTTCACTGATCTCCAACTCACCAGCCCGAGTCTCTCCAGATGGCCAACATTCCTATATTTGTATATTCTCGGGTACCAGGGATACACTTAATTTAGCACTTCATCGCGAGATTGTTGAAATCCTTGAACGATTTTGCTCTATCAGTTGCAGGGTCTTTATTATGGTGTTATGCATGGTGTCTTGGAACATTAATCATTCTTTTCATGACTTCCTGTGCTCTGCTTTTTTCGCGCCACCAGTGGAACCTGGGAAACGTTTATTTAGGAAGGTTTTGAAAACACTTAAGAAAGCATTTGATACAGTCAACCATGAAATACTTCTGGATAAACTAAATTTTTATGGCATTAGAGGTATCCCGTTAACCTGGCTGACGAGCTATTTGTCTCACAGACAGCAGTGCGTCATGGTCCATGATAATACCTCTTCATATAATTCGCTCGTTTGTAGGGTTCCTCAGGGTTCAGTTCTTTACTCTTTTCTTTTATACATCAATGATCTTTTTCATGTCTCTAACCTCTTGTCTATCATTCTCTTTGCTGATGATACAAATATCTTTTTTTCGTCATAATGACCCGGCTGCCTTAGCAACCATTCTTAATGTAGAGCTCTCTCATGTTTCTTCTTGGTTTAATGCTAACAAACACACTGTTCATCCTGCCAAGTCTAAATTCATCATTTTTCACCCTCGACGTAAACAAATTAACTCCTTAGATATAAACATATTTATAAATAATTCTCTCATCACACGTGTGCAGGAAGACAAGTTTCTTGGGATTATCATTCATGAAAATTTATCTTGGAAACTGCGTATCTCTGCTGTCTGCTGTCTGTGATTTAAAGTCTCTAAAGTAATAGAGTCTTATGCAAGTCAAGGCGATACTTACCTTTTAATACTTTGAAAACTTTATATAATTCTCTTTTCTTACCTTACATCAATTATTGCAATTTAATATGGGCATCTATTTATGCTTCTTACCTTAAACCCCTTTATGTACTTCAAAATAAAGCCGTTTGTATAATTACTTTTTCTTCTCCTCGCACACCCTCTAAGCCCCTTTTTTCTAAGCATAATATTCTTTCACTCTACGCTATCTATAAATTCCATGTTGCTTGTTTTGTATTCTCACATTTTAATAGCCTTTTACCTACTCCTGTTTCCTCGATCCTTCATTTTAATTCTGACTATCACGATTATATGACTCGTTCACGTTTTAATCTGCATAAAACCTGTCATAAGTATCAATTTGCTATCACTTGGCAAGCTCCTATTATTTGGAATGATATTCCGTTAACTGTGCACAATAATCTCACAGTAAGTAACTTTAAAAAAAACTTAAGACTGTATTTTTCTGAGTAGTTAATTAGCCTACGCATAATCTGTACACCTTATGGGACTATACTAGGTGTATTTCTTTGTATTTGTTTGTGTGGTTTATAGGAATTATTAGTTGTTTAAATATTTGAAATTAGTTGCCAAGTATTGTATTTCAGTTGTAAGTTTTTTTCTCACTGACCTTTTCGTTCTTGATTCAGTTGTATTGTAATTATTTTAGTTAAAGCGTTCTTCTATTCCGGCAAATTCTTCACGTCTTTTTTTTGCTGACCATAGGTCATTTTTTCTTCCAGTGTGTGATATGTAATATATCAAACATGAGACGCAGTGTTTCATCACCAGATGAAACACCGAGAAGAGAGTTAAAAATACGACGCGTAGTGGAGTATTTTTGACGAACTTCGAGGTGTTTCATCTGGTGATGAAACACTGTGTCGAATGTTTGATATTTCTTCTCAAACAAAATCATTTTTGAAGGAGAAATTAAGGATGCAAAAGTGAGCAGTTTTTCATCCGATATCCAAACACTCATTAAACATTAATTTTCTTTGAATTTTCTTTATGAATTATTAATGAGTTTGAGAAGTATTAATAAAGTTAATATGCATAAAGTTCTCGAAAGTTCTGATAATCAAAGGGCGCCGACAGGTGATGTTTTTTACATTTAAGGTCGCGGTTTCAATAGGTTTTCAACTATTATGATAAAATTCATAGTTAGCAAAACAAAATGGACTGGTTTTTGGCTAGGATTGGCACCGAGGCCACAATGGAACTAGGCAGACGTTCTGTGGAAAAGTGATGGAGATCAATACAAAGAATCGGCAATAAACACCTTTTATTTGCAATCAGAAATTTCAGCTCCAAACAGAATTAACTGAATTCATCGGCTTGCCTTATTACGGAGGGATAACTCCTAACATTACTTCAGAACTGTGTTTGTGCAAATGTAATTTATTTATCTCCCTTTGGTTTAAATTTACAAACTTGACAGATTTATCATGCTAAATTTCAGTATTACATCAAATGAAATGCAGTAAACCGTGTGCCTTATTAGCAAACTGCATTTTTCAACTTTTTTTTGTTTAAACGATTCGGAGTGCAGGCTAACTTATAGTGATGTCTATGTTTTTAATGTTTTTATATTAATCGAGTTCTCTTTCCCACTTATTGAAAAAAAAAAAACCAACTAATTTTTGAAGGCTAATTGCAAATTTGCAATGTCTGGTGTTGTTTTACCCATGGGTTTCAACTAATACATTCAAATTGGGATGAACTATTAAACGACAAATTTTAAATTACCTTCGCGTCTTAACGACACTGCGTCATGGAAATATAATTAAAGTGTTCATATCAGTCGACCTTATGGTTGTAGTAAGTAAAGTTTACGACAACGTCCATTCCTGAAATGTCTTTTAAAAAAGTACCAAAACTTGTTGAAATTGTGAAAAATCGACGTCTTCCAAATAATTATACAAAGCCTAGTTTTCTTGTGATATTTGGCTGCTTTATCTTCCGAGAAAACAGCAGCTCTATCCGTTTTGTCTAAGGTATTTTAACATGGTAACACACTCCTGATAGCATGTCGAACATGTCTTAACTTCCAGGAGTAGATCAGTGGGTTGAGAGAGGAATTAAGGAACACCATTGTGTTAACATAAAGTCTAAGCTGCTTTAATGCTGCACTTTGCCCATTAATTTGAAATGCGACCCAGCGACACGTGACTGGTAGATAACAAGCGACGAACACAAGATACAAGTAAAATGTACCAACTGCCGCTTTTCTATCCCTCGCAGCATTCGCTATGACTTCCCCATTCTGTTCCAGTTGAGCTCGCAGGACATGAATTTGATTCGTGTGGTGTCGTAAGGCTAAATAAATCTTGACATACACCAATACTGTAGTTATGTAACAAAGAAACTCAATAGCTATTGTAATAGTGGAGGTAACGTTTCGTGGAGACCACTTCACTAGGAACGTCAGAATTAAGCTGAAAATCACAATCGAAGTGACCAAAGCAACGATACGCTTATGAGTTACAAGTTCCTGGTATCGGAGATGAAGATGAATTGCCAAAAATCTGTCTGCGGCTAGAGCCATAACACCAAATAAAGAAGTATAGAAGAGGAAATTCCCTATGAGGTAAAAAATGTTCAACGTAATCTCAAACATTCGAGTTTGATCTTTTTCTTCTATCATCATGAAAAGCCTTGCAGTATTCAAAGGTTGGACAAACAAACCAACACCAAGATCAGAAACAGAAAGAGTCAGGAGCAAAGTCCTGAAATTCTTTGGTAACGTCAAGGAGGTTTTATTCAGCGCGATTATTGTGGCAGTGTTCAACACGATGGCGGTGAAACATGATAGGGAGTTAAAGACGCAGTTAGTAACGAGCGTCGAATAGAAATTGTCTTCTGAATTCATTGAATATAACTTGTTTGAATCTTGGGTAAAAGAAACTTGCAAGCTGACGTATTTTTATCAAGGTTGTCTTGAGTTCACAATGCAAGGTTTTATTTATGGTACTGTATCCGAGGCTGCAGCAGTAGAGAGGTTGGTTCTCTAAATTTGAAAAGACCTTAATCTAAACCAAACTCAGGCTCTTGAACGACATGTCTGGCTGTTAAATTGATGAAATATGATGATCCAAGTATATACTGTAGTTGCTGAATTTGTTGAATATTTCGGCTTAACCATTGCTATTCGTCCGCTTTCCTGGCCCCGTTGAATATGAAACCTTTACAATCCTTTTGCTAAAGGGTATTTAACACCATGTGTGAACTTTCGTAAGCGAAAATAAATTGGCTAAAAAGTTCATAGTCCTTTTGCGCCTGATTTTAGCAGGTGTTTAGCGTCGTAGGTTCTGAATATTAGCTTATCTAAATGCAAATAACTTGACGTTAAAATACGTAGGGAGTAAAATTTGAACCGTGACAAATTGTGAAACCTTATACTCAAGCCATATGGTGAAAAAAAAAAAATGTGCACCTAGGAGTAAAAGCACCAATTTGGCATTGTTAATGGTACTTAGGTTGCTGAAAATTATTAGCTACGGATCCCAGTCAGGGGGGAAATTTTGTACTAAGGAGGGGAGGTTGGGGCGATTGCAGTTTTCAAATAATCTGCTGTTTTCGAAAGGAAGGCTGTAAAGTTAAGTCGAACTCCTGCAATATCAATATGGCATGATGTCCTGAGGAAGTCAGTTTAACTAAGTCTAACTACTTTAATTTTCTAAATGGCGCGGGAAGGAAGGCTGAACACAGCTTAGGGGCGGGGGGAGGGGGATGGGAGCGCAGTACCTTAGCTTATGGAGTCGTCATAAGATTTGTTTGACGGTTTGATTTTTTCCGGACTTTTGCAGCTCTCTTATAAAGCTTAAATCAACACTGAGTTTGATATAATGCAATCGAGTCATAGTCAGGTCTCTTAGTGCAAAATATGGGCCGGATCGTTACAGATGTGACAAAAGAGTCCAATTTTGCACAGAGTTTCCTTGGCACCTGCTGATTAATAATGCAGGAGGTGCTCTTTAAAAACGGTTCTAATTATAATTGTGGAGGCTCTCTTAACGAACACTCTCGCAAGCGGAAAGCTCTACATACGGCCGCCTTTACAAAACCCCGATTATTACTGGGCTGCCTGTGCGCCCAGTCATAAAATGGGCTTTCGGTCGTCGGTGTCAAAAAGTGGTCTCCCGGGGGAGGGAGGACACGAGGGTCTGGTACCGAGAAACGATGTTCTCACAAAGGGTTTCATATGAGTTTCTCTTGCACGAACCCTTGCACGGATACTTTTTGTACCTCGTCTGCCCTCCCCCTGAAAAACCCACAAAGCGTTGCGAACCTGAAGAAGGCTATTTGGGTTGTTCGAAGCGATTCGATCATGGGAGTCACTCGATAATTTTTTTATTGTTCGAGTTTAAGTCAGTTAGATGATGTTGGCGCTGGGAAACTCAGAGAAATGCTCGCGTTGCATTCAAACCGACACGCTGTTCACGGTAGGTTCACACTAAAAGATGACTGTGAGCGTCAGGTTTGGAACGCCGTGGCCGCTTCGTGAACTCAAAGAGAGAATTATCGATCGATGTAGTACATGAGCAATTAAGAAGCACAATTTATGAGCAAGGTATTTCACCAGTTGACGACACTATGGCTGAAGACTTGATTGTAAGCCGTCGTAGTCAGTGAAGCGAACAACTCAGTTGCCGATGAATGGCACTACGCACGTCTATGAGCGAGGGACGTGACAACTTTGCCATGTTAGAAGACTGGCGTTTCCTTTAAATATTTCCTTCTATTTAATGCAACACACGCCACTTTGGAGGTCTAAATTTCGGATACTGAGGATAAAGAAGACACGGACAAAAATAGGGACTCTGAGAATTTCGCGCACAATGCACAAGTTTAAAGCTTCACCGGAACATCCCATCCGGGAGCTTCACAGAGAGCGACTTGAGGAAAATAGGAGCTGTTACTGACAAGGTTTGGTGACTGAGTAGAGCATACAAGTGTAGCCAACGTCGAGGTTTCAGGGGGTTTGCTTTTGTTTGTATTTGTATCTTGCTAAGCTTTTATCATTAAATTTGTACATGATCTTGTGATCACAATTCTGTGTTTTCGCCCATTCAGCAAGCACGCTATATTGATGTCAGCATTAGCGAGTTTCAGAAACATGCCTTTGAAAGTTTTTTAGCTCTCGTGATGTTTCTTGATATTTCTTTTACCATTTTATGACGATGTTAACTGAAGTCACCGCAAAATGGAAACTTAAAAAAGCGTATAATACATTTATCTCGAAACATAACACACATGACTTGTACGACCTTTATTTTCGTAAAGGTGTTTTGAATACGAACGAACACAGTCAATGTGAGAGGCAAAAACAGCATTAATATAAATGAACCATAGGGTTTTAACTAATACAAGGGTCAATTATTGTGCATTGAGATGAATCGCTTGAAAAGAGAGACTTCGCTTGAAGATGTGATCAGAAGTAAACAAAGGCATAATAGTGCGTCACGTTCAGTCATTTTAATATCCAAGGAGTCACTGTGAATAGTGTTTCCATATTGTTTAGCTGGCACAAAAACTTCGGACGAGTTACAAAGCGGCATAGTTATCTTCCATGAAGAAAAGTTCGTCTTGGGTGAGACAAACAGAACAGGAGCGAATTTTTAACTCGCATCGGTATCAGGTAAAAAATATGTTATCGATCGTTTCATCTATTTACATTGTTTGAAGTGCGTGCTGGTGAACGCAACATGCGAGCGAGAAATCTTTAAACTTTTTTAGGTCTGAAAATGCAAAGGATTTTATTCCTTTAAGTTAGAGAAAAATACCTTGAGGAAAATCTTAAAACTGAATATTTTTCATCTTGTGGAAAAAATAGTGCGTTTTCTTGTAGACTGTGGACCGCAAATTAGGATCGCACTTTTCACAATCATGCGAATTCTGAAGTTCAGAAGCCAACCGACGATTGCGTTTTTCGCTGCTCTCAATCATCTTAACGGACCTTTACTTCACAGGTTCAAAAGGTCATGGTTTGTGATTTGTGGATTTCGATCCGTTTTGTGTTTTTCTCTGTTTCAAGGTTCGCTGCTTGTGATCGTAATTATGATTGACGGCAGCTATAAACACAATTGTGAAGGTGGCTTTTGAACTTTGGAGTTCGCATGTTTGTGAAAAGCGCAGTAAAGTCTCCGTGCAGTCAGTGAGGCCCCTGGATCAGGCGGGATCAATGGGCAGTTAACTGTCTGTTTTAGTATACTTCTGGTTTTCATACAATACAATATTTCTGTCTAGTGTAAATCAGCTCAGTCTGTCGCATTTTATGCTTGTAGAACGACAACAATTTTTGGAATTTCCAGTTACGTCAAACTAGTCACGTTATACTGTCACGCTATATTTTGGGGCACAGAGGGATTGGGGGAGGGGTACGTGGAAATAATGCAAATTGTTTCCTGCTTAGAATTAATGGCTAACTTGTTTATTTTTATTCATAATGGTGGAATTTAACAGTTATTATACAGCCCCCACTTAAAAATGGTACTCTTTTTTTTGGTTACGAAACTCTTTCAAAAGGGTACAATGTTCTGAATGAGTTTATTTTTCAGTCTCACATGAGGTTCTGTCGCATGCAATGGTTGCCGACAAGGTTTTATGGTAGCCTGAGTGTGCATAGCCGCCTCCTCCCTTCAGAAAAAATAGCCCCTTTGCAGCCCAGTTAAAAATCGCCTTTCGGCGATTCTTGTTTCAACTCCCATACAAACTCTGTATTTTTACATTCCCGTAAGCGGCCAGCTTTAGTTACGGACACCTTTTTCGCGTTCCGAGGGTGTCCGCTTCTGAGAGCATTCACTGTATAGATTAAAGGGGCGCTTAATTTTCACCTATAACAAGGAATTGGGTGTCCTGTGGTGGGCGCTCTTTTTGTTTGATTTGGCTTAGAAAACGACTGAAATTTCTAGATTTTTAATTTGGTAATGTTCAGTTGTTGTTACACTATTCACAATAGTTTTACAAGTTTACAAACTAGTGCCTAGTCTCCACTCGGTAAGTGTAGCTATGTTTGTTGTGCGGCTATCGGTGTCACCGCTAAGGCTTGCCAGTAATAATTACATGTCAATTGTCAAAAAAGATCTTCAAGCCAGCTTTCAAAGTTGTGATGCGATAGCATTAAAACCCAAAGGAATTACATCCTAAACAAAAGAACCCAATCCCAGCTCGGTCATCTTCTCCGACAAACAAGGACCAGAAATGGTTAAAATTTTGACATGTCCGAATGAAAGACCTCTTGAGCCGTAACTGACAGCGCGCCCACTTCGCGCAGTTAAAATTATATTACAATTTGCTTCGCTTGTAATACTGTTCTTCAGATCGACAAAAAAAAAAAAACATACCTCTCCAGGAATTATGAACACTTTAAATTTTTGACACATTTACATTTACAAAGCAGTGTGAGCTCGCTGCATGCCTAGACACCTGTAAGCAGGTCATTCACTTGAGAGCCCTCGTACCATCCTCTTTTTCCCAGAGGAACTGTTGAGGAGATGTTTCTGCTTGCTCAGAGTGCACACTGGATCATGTGGATGTCCAGATTCCAGCTTCATCGGTGGGCGTGTGTTGAAGGGCATATTTCCGAGTAAAATGAATGAAATTGTAATGGTGTTTAAGCGATTTAAGAAAGAAAATGAGCGATTAAAACACACAACGTTTTAATTCAAAGACAACCCATAGCTCTTTGACTAAAGAAGCCTTAACTCTGTATCCGCTATCGAGATCGGCGCGGCGCAGTTTTGCTCCATCACAGAAATCACTGTTCTTTTGTGTAAACGGAAGCCCTATCCGGTCTGATTTTCGTGGCGGTGTCATCATCTGTGCAATTGTTGGTGTATAGACCACGTTTTCATGTTCAAGTTGTTGATACATCCTTCTTTGCTAATCCTCCAATACGTTCGACCAGAAACGTTCAACTCCTTATGTGTTTCTGGTTCGACTTAAGAGGTACTTGTGTATAATTGTGTGCAAACCAATTCCTCTGGCTTGAAAAATAGAATTATTGTCCTTGAGAAGTCCTTGAAGAAGGTCTTTATGCCCAAGGCATTAATTTGATCTCGTTTCCTTATCCTTCTGGCATACTGTTGTAGTCGACCAAAAGGAGTTGCAAAGGACTTCTGAAGTTCAACAATTATTTTTCTTTAAACAAAGAAGTCCATAGCTATTCCACAAGACACGCGAACGATTTTCACCTTCCCTTTTGTAGAACAAACCTTCGTAAATTTTCTGTCAGTTTCCAAGGACCTACGTATTATAACTCTATAGAAAATGATATTAAAGAATCTAATTCTCTCCACTTATTCAAAACGAAATTGAAAAAAAATTATATATGAATTATTAGCTACAAATCTTGTAGTAAATAGTTATATTTCTTCACATGTCTGATATTATTTTTATACTTATCGTTACATGTACCATACCTTATATTTTGTCAACTCAGTCTATGTAATTAGTTAATTTATACTTACCTTCATTGTATTTTACTTGCGATCCTGGCCTTACTGTTACTGTTAACTTTATTTTTACTCTGAGGGAGCCCAATGTCTATAAGACTCTTGGTTTCTTTTTGGGCTTCCTCGCCACTTTCATTTGCTTTTGTGTGACTGTCTTGTTTTATCGTTATTTGTAGTTTGTGGTAAATCAAATAAAGTTACAAAAGTTACTAAAGCATGGATTGAAATTCCTAGATCTAGATTCTACATGCATTTGCTTTGTAATGAAGAAACTTTACGAAGTAAGCTCAATATATCTCATTGCTCTCATTAACCCGCTTTACTTCAATCTCACTTGTGCTGTCATCTTTATTCGTAGACAAGGTAGTAGAAGAAAAGGTGTTGGTTCAACCCAAGTTTATTCCAACCGGACCCATAAAGGATCCTATCGCCAGAGGAAAACCACAATGGAATTAGACAAGGAAGTTTCTTCTTTTTTAGATACCGTAAAATTCCGAAAACAAGCCCCTCCAAATATAAGCCCCCCAAACTCGTGACGCAAAAAACCCTCCGTTAAATCACCCCTCCAAATATAAGCCCCCCCCCCCCCCCCGCCCCTGGGCTTGTACTTGGAAATTGCCCTCAAGTACAAACTAAAACAAAGCAAAAACGGTAAATTTCTTTCCAACTATAAGGCTAGCCCGATCGATTTTGAAACGCAAATTTCCCTCCATAGATAAGCTCCAAATATAAGCTCTCAAAAACGGCCTTTGAAAAATATAAGCCCCGGGGCTTATTTTCGGAATTTTACGGTGTTCCCTAATTCGAGGAGCTGGAGGGGGTCTTAGAGCTCGTGCGTTCATTCCCTCCTACGTTCCCCAAGAAAATAGGCCCCGTTAGGGAGAAGTCTTTACACTTAGCAATGGAACACGTTCAGACTTCATGTTACTGCACAGATATTCGATTGGTATATTTATCAGACTCTCGTTATTTATTAAGTAAAACCTATTTCTGGTGAACTATACAGCTAACTTGAAAGTTATTTATAGCGCTTATGCCATGATTTTTACAATAATTGATGTCAGTTGGGGTTTCAAATTGTTTCCTTGTCTTCTCACCAACATTTTGTAGGCAAACCCGTCACGGGAAAAAAAGCGTTTTCACGACTATTTTATTCATTTGTAAGCAGTGTTTGCGTTCTTATTTTGCTAAAAAAGGTAATTAACTAATTAGTTAATTGAAGGCACTAAGTCAGATTTTTAAAACTTGTTGCGTGAGATGTAATCCATCCCATAGAATACTGCGAGCCTGTTTTATTGAATTTAACCATGTTATAAGGAGCAGGGGACTGGGTACGAATACCTGAAATCGATTGAATCGATAAAAGCAATGCAGAGATTAGAACATTTACTATTGACTGCATTTTTAAGGCCCACGATTTCTAGAAACTTTTGAAAGTCAAGCTTTGACGCCCCTTTATTTCTAATCTCGCTAAAATTTTGCAATCTGAATTAGCAATATATGTCAAAAAAATTATCAATAAAGGCGGAATAGCACAGTTGTTGTAGTGTTTGGTTGCCAAAGCTTTTTTCCCTCTCCCCTCCATTTCAGTTCAGCAACTCAATTTCAATGCCCTTTCTCTGCTTTCTCTCTCCTTATTTGCACCTCCCCTGGGCAAGGTTGTCCCTATTTGCTGGTATTCCGTCGAAATTGCATCCAAGAAGTAAGTATAGAAACCTAAGAGCAAGTGACACACTCACCAACCCACGGCTTTACCAGTACCTTATACATGTCCTCAGCCCTTGTACAAGTGAAAGCGGTCTTCTAACCTGCGAGCAAGCTCTCTATTTGTGGGATACCGTGAAAAGTCACGCGGCACGCGAGAGCGAGGGAAACGAAACTACCGTCGAATCCCGCCTTTTATTATGGACACCCGCTTAATACGGGCACCTTGTTATTACGAACAGTTTTCCGCTTTGCCCCTGGGGAAAGTCCACACATTTTCTCTAAATTCAACCCGCTTAATACGGACACCCGTTACTGCCTAGACTACGAGTGGTCCCCCATTTTTCCTCAGCGAAACGCGAGCGCGCGAGAAAATCGCCCCACGCGAGAAAGGCGAGACGCGGTGGTGGGAGCTCATTTTTCCCCCTCCCCACCGCGTATCGCCTTTCTCGCATGGGATTATGTACACGTGCGCTCGCGTTTTGCTCGCTCTACTATCTCTGAGGAAAAATAGCTGACTACTCGTAGTTAGCTCCTGTCGTAGTCTAGTTACTGCGGACAACGGACACTTTTTTCTTGCTTGATAGCATGTTTTAAAGTTATAAATAAATGAATAAATAAATAAATTTTTAATGAATAATAAAACAATTATTGGTTTCTGCTTTCGTATGCTATACGAAAAGTCGAAATTAGACCAAGGGCAAATCGACGGCCAAGGCACTTTAACGTCCTCAGTCGGTGTAGTTATGCGTATCATACGAAAGCCAAATCCATTAACTTTTGGCGCTTTTAGTTAAGACCTTTCAATAAGCTAATGTTCATGACCTGTTAAAATAGGAACAAGTGAGTAAAAAAAAGGTAGGACCAAGCACTTTAAAGCTTGTTGCAGCTTTGAGTCACGCTAAGAATGATAAATATGAATACGAGATAAACGTCGTTTCTTCAGTTATTATTATATGACTATTGAAATTTTACACTGCCGATATGATGTTAAATCTGGTTTCTTCTCTGGCTTCGGGTAACATCAAGTTGCCCAGAGACGCTAAGGAACACAATATGTTTGCTTTCCTCTCCACTTGGCTGATCAGGTCTCATCACTCTTTCTTTACATTCTACACTTGGGATCAACCGGCGACTTGATCTTTGCTTTCCCTTAATTTGTACGTATAGCTTGATCGTGTGCAGAAACGACAAGAGCTTTTATTTCTATCTTACGTCTTAAACCAAACCCACGTTTCAGTCGCTTTGGCTTATACCAAGAGCCATTATGCAGAATAACTCGTAGTGATGTCTATATCTCAGCTCAGTGGTTTTTAGAGTTCTCATATTACTCTATTTCTCTTTCCCACTTATTGAAAAAAAAAACTAATTTTTAAAAGGCTAAATTATTGGCAATTTTTTTTTTACCCATGGGTTTCAACTAACATATTCAAATTGGAATGAACTATTAAACGACAGATTTTAAATTACCTTCGCGTCTTAACGACACTGCGTCATGAAAATATCATTAAAGTGTCCATATCAGCCTACCTTACGCTAGTAGTAAAGTTTACAACAACTTCCATTCCTGGAATCTCTTTTCAAAAAGTACCAAAACGTGTTGAAATTGCGAAAAATCGAAATCTTCACACAGATATACAAAGTTTTTCTTGTGTTGTCTGGCTATTTTATCGTCCAAGAAAACAGCAGCTCTGTCAGTTTTGTCTCAGGTCTTTTAACATGGTAATAAGCTCCTGAGAGCATGTCGAACATGTCTTAACTTCCAGGAGTAGATTAGTGGGTTGAGAGAGGAATTAAGGAGCACCATTGTGTTAGCATAAAGTCTAAACTGCTTTAATGCTGCATTTGGCCCATTAATTTGAGATGTAACCCAATGACACGTGATTGGTAGATAACAAACGACGAACACAAGATACAAGTAAAATGTATCAACAGCCGCTTTTCTATCCCTCGCAGCATTCGCTATAACATCCCCATTCTGTTCCAGTTGAGCTTGGAGGACATGAATTTGATTCGTGTGGTGTCGTAAGGTTAAATAAATCTTGATATACACCAATACTGTAGTTATGTAACAAAGAAACTCAATAACTACTGTAATAGTGGAGGTAACGTTTCGTGGAGACCACTTCACTAGGAACGTCAGAATTAAGCTGAAAATCACAATCGAAGTGACCAAAGCAACGATACGCTTATGAGTTACAAGTTCCTGGTATCGGAGATGAAGATGAATTGCCAAAAATCTGTCTGCGGCTAGAGCCATAACACCAAATAAAGAAGTATAGAAGAGGAAATTCCCTATGAGGTAAAAAATGTTCAACGTAATCTCAAACATTCGAGTTTGATCTTTTTCTTCTATCATCATGAAAAGCCTTGCAGTATTCAAAGGTTGGACAAACAAACCAACACCAAGATCAGAAACAGAAAGAGTCAGGAGCAAAGTCCTGAAATTCTTTGGTAACGTCGAGGAGGCTTTATTCAGCGCGATTATTGTGGCAATGTTCAACACGATGGCGGTGAAACATAATAGGGAGTTAAAGACGCAGTTAGTAACGAGCGTCGAATAGAAATTGTCTTCTGAATTCATTGAATATAACTTGTTTGAATCTTGGGTAAAAGAAACTTGCAAGCTGAAGTATTTCTATCAAGGTTGTCTTGAGTTCACAATGCAAGGTTTTATTTATGGTACTTGTCCAGGGGACAAAACGCGCTTTCACAACACAAGGGTCCCTGAACACAAGTTTAATAATCGAGAGTTGCACACTCAGCATATTTCCTCAACAACACAACAGGATCGAATTTGGAGTCTCATCTTTGGCTAACAAGCTTCACCTCGCAAGTAAAAACCTACAAAACAAACACTTAATCACTGTTGGAACGGGATTTGGAAATAAACGAGCTCCTAAGACTCACCATACGATGAGAAACTCCCGGCGACTAGCGCGTTACAAAGCACATGGTTTCTTTCTCGCTCCACGACGACACTGAGACGCGCTCACTAAGCATGCTGGGAGAATAAATTACAAAACGGAATGGAACGGACTAGGAAAACAAAAAAACATGTTCTCTTGTTGAGGATTGGCCTCAACATCCCGGGGGGTAGGGCTGAACGAGCCCCCGTAGACAATCACTAATCAATCTTAAAGTTCTAAACCGACTGTTAGTTCATGACAATGTTTTCAGTTCAATCTTGCAACGTTCAGTGCACTCTACGGCAAACCCGTCACGCAGCTTCTTCAAGAAGACACAGCTTGGTCACAGGACGAGTAAGAGAAGAGTCCTTTGTCTTCACTTCGGCGGTGCGGACACGTGAATCTTCACCAGGAAACACTTTCATTACGCGACCCAGCAACCAGCGGGATCTCGGCACAGTTTTGTCCACCACAAGAACCAGGTCATTCACTGCCAAATTCCTCTTGTTTAGTAGCCACTTGTGGCGTTGCTGTAAGGTAGGCACGTACTCTAGAACCCATCGCGACCAAAAACAGTTAGCAAGGAATTGCGCATGTCTCCACTGCTTGCGTGAGTACAGCTCTTCCTTGGCGAAGACACCGGGGGGTATGGCGAGATTTCGTCGCTGTAGAAGTAGGTGGTTTGGAGTGAGTGGCTCCATGTCACTTGGATCATCACTTGCTGGGGAAATGGGACGACTGTTTAGAATGGACGTGACTTCGGCGAATACGGTGCGCAGGGTTTCCAAAGGGATTGCAGCCCCTGGTTTGCTCAAGACAGCATTCATAGCCTTCCGCACGCTTCTAATAAGCCTCTCCCACACGCCTGACATGTGGCTCGCGGTAGGGGGTTGGAAACGCCACCTTGGCAACACATATTTGAACCACTCCGCATCGTACGAATGTAGCTCTCTCCTGATTTGTTCTCCATTTAGTTCTCGAACCGAACGCCGAAGTTCCCTCTCAGCGCCAGTAAAATTCGTGCCGTTATCTGACCAGATTTCCTTAGGGCAGCCGCGAACAGAGATGAACCGGCGGAGAGCCAAAATAAACGTATCTGTTTCTAAGGAACTAACATCTTCGATGTGGACTGCTCGGCTGTTAAAGCACACGAATATGCAACCATACACTTTGATAACACTACGAGCGCGCTTCACGTAGAAGGGGCCAAAGAAGTCGAGGCCCGTAAAGGTGAACGGGAGATGATAAGGTACCAGCCTTTCCTTTGGCAGGTCAGCCATCGCTTGCTGTAAGGCAGGCGTGTTCCGCTTGCGGCAACTTATACACTTGCTCAGGATCTGACGCACCAAAGCTCTGCCTCTCAGTATCCAGTAACGCTGGCGGAGGACGGACAACACATGTTCACGGCCTGCGTGGCCCAGCACATGGTGGTAGTAACGAACTATCAATACAGACACAGGGCTTGACTTTGGAAGAATCACTGGATGGGCGGCTTCAAAGGTAATCGGAGCACGGTGAATTCTTCCTCCAACACGTATAATGCCATCAGTTAGGATCGGACTAAGAGTGGCCAAGCTACTGCTACATTTCACCTGTCTGCCTTCTTTCAAAGCCATGTACTCTTCACGGAAATGTTGGCGCTGCACCAGTCGCGTAATTACTTCGCTTGCTCGCTGAAGCTGAACAAGGGTAAGTGTACCTCCGACGATACATTCAGGTTTTTCTTTCTTTAGTGCCTTGACAAAGCGAAGCACCCACGACATAACTCTCAGCAAACGGGACCACGACGAATAGCGCTTAAGTAGGAGATCGACTTGGGACGTTTCAGTGGTGAACATGATTGTGGCTGGTTTTCGTATTTCTTTATCATCACTTCGAATGTCTTCCACCCGAGCATTAGGCCACTGTTGTACAGGCTGCAACAGAAAGGAAGGACCTGACCACCACCGACATCCGGGTTGGAAATGCTTTATGGCGACGCCTCGTGAACCCTCATCAGCGGGGTTCATAGTACCTGGGACGTGATGCCATTGTTCTGGGGTGGTTGATTCATGGATCTCGGCCACGCGATTTGCAACAAATGTTTGGAAGCGCTTCGTTTGGTTTTTGATGTATTGAAGGGAGGTCATCGAGTCTGACCAGAAAAAGATTTCATTTACTCGCAGATCGAGCTCCTTCAGAATTGAGTTACTTAGCCGTACCGCTAACACTGTCGCCTGCAGTTCTAGGCGAGGTATGGTCCACTCTTTGATGGGCGCATTCTTGGTCTTCCCCATAACGAAGGAACAGTGGATCACTCCTTGCTCGTCAATGAACCGTAGGTAAGACACTGCTGCATAACCATGCCTTGACGCATCGGAAAAATTGTGCAACTGCACAGTGGCTTGTGCACTAGGGCACTGGGCCTTGTAACACCTTGGTATCTCGATTGTAGTAACACACGGCAGCTCTTGCAACCACTTCTGCCAGAGGGACGAATACGGCTCTGGAATTTCTTGATCCCAAGACAACTTCTGCCTCCACAGCTCTTGTAACAGAATCTTGGCTGTGAACACAAAGGGTGAAAGAAATCCCAACGGATCAAACAGGGAGCTTACGACGGAAAGCACTCCTCGCTTGGTGGATGGCTTGTACGCTCTTAAGGCCTTGAACTTAAAGGTATCTGTCTGTGCGTCCCAGTAGACACCCAACGCTCGCTCTAGGGGTAACTGGTCTAGATCTAGGTCCAACTTGGGATTCGCCCTCGACGCGGGAGGAATTGAGGCTAGCAATTCACGACTATTGCTCGCAAACTTTGTTAGACGGAATCCTCCTTCTCTCAACAACTTCATAAGATCTGAGGCCAGAGGTACGGCTTGATCAATATTTGGGACAGACTTCAGGACATCGTCCACATAGAAATTTCTACGAACTGTTCTGATCACTTCAGGTGGGTAATTTTCTTCATTGTCTTGTGCTGTCATGCTTAACGCCTTGTTGGCACAGCAGGGTGAAGACTTAGCACCAAAAATATGGACCAACATTTTGTATTCCTCTGGAGGCTCGTCAATACCTTTAGGCCACCACAAGAACCTCAGAGAATCTGTATCACTTGGGGATACTCTGGTCTGGTAAAACATGCCCTCGATATCCGCTGAGAAGGCAATTTCTTCCTCACGGAAACGAATCAACACTCCAGATAGGTCATTTGTCAGATTAGGTCCCTGCATTAGCTGTTCGTTTAGGGATGTGCCGCTGAATCTTGCAGCCGCATCAAATACCACTCTCACCTTGCCTGGCTTGTTCGGATTGCTTACTGGGTGGTGAGGCAGGAACCATGTGGTTTTGCTGACTGTTTCTGCTTCCTCCTTTGTGAGCTTTCTTGCATATCCTTTGGTCACACAGTCTTCAATCACAGCTCTATACTTGACTTCAAGTTCTGGATCTCGAAGGAAG
Source organism: Porites cylindrica (assembly GCA_964035525.1). Classification (NCBI taxonomy): domain Eukaryota; kingdom Metazoa; phylum Cnidaria; class Anthozoa; order Scleractinia; family Poritidae; genus Porites; species Porites cylindrica. Next base: position 31,128,235 of record OZ037780.1, read on the forward strand.
CGTCTCTTTAAGTGTTGCAGTCTCGCTTCAGCTAGTGTTCTGTTGTAAGGAAGCACAGGATTGTCACTCTTCCACAGGAGGCCCATCTCATAATGGCTATCATGTTTACAGATTGAATTGGATATCAAGTTCATAGCTCTTTGATCCTCCACAGACAGGGGCTTGGTTTCACACTTGCTCGTACCATAGGACTCGACTCTCCAGAATTCTTCAAGCTGGTCACTTAGGGTAACATCCTCCCCATTAATGAGATTGACTTGCACAGGAGTGGAAGAAGGTACACTGGGACAGCCACCAAGTATACTCCAACCAATACAGGACTTGATTGCGATCGGCTCATTTGGTTTACCTCTTTTAACTTCGAGCGGTATGAAGACCTCTTGGATGTTTGTACCAAGCAGGATAGAAATCTTACTTCTCTCTACTTCCGGGAAGCACACTTGCTGCAGATGTGGCCACTGCCCAACAGACCTTGTCACCTTTGTGTGCTTTAGGGGAATTGTAAGATCCTTTACAGCCCAGGCAGATTTGACATCAATCAGATGGTCATTCTCGCTATCTACTGAAGCAATTTGGAAGTCAACTCTCAGGCCCTCTTCTTCTGCATCGGCATTGTTTACAGTCGTGAGTGACAGCTTACTTGGTGAGCCCTTAATGTTCAGCATTTTCACGAGAGACGGGTCAATCATGGTTATGTCGGAGCCTGAGTCCAGTAGACCAAAGGTAGTAATCTGGTTGCCAGACTTACTAATCACTCGAACTGGGATGACTTGAAGCAACACTTCACACGAATTAACTGTGGAGCACATAGAAATAGTGGCTTGATCAGGCCTTAAGCCTTGATTAACGTCCTCACCGTTAGGACCGTCCCTTTGCTGGTTCCCTCTGTCTCTAGGTTCAGTGAAGTGTAACAATGTGTGATGTGACTTCCCACAACCTTCTACCCTGCACCTGATTAAGGACTTGCACTTCTTTGAGTTGTGTTTAGTTGAGCTGATACAATTGAAGCAAATCTTCTTCTGTTTTACAAAGTCATTTCTCTCCCTTGGAGACTTGGATTTGAATACTTCACAACGGTACAGTGGATGGTGTTGATGGCACATTGCACAGGATTCAGGGTTTGTTGCTGTTAAAGAATAGGTAAAACCCTTAGGAGTTCCTGACTTAGTAAAGAAAGGGTGGCTCAGGACAAACGCTCGCTCCTTCAGGAAGTCTACAACATCCTTGAAATTTGGCATCTTCTGTCCCTTACGCTCGAGATTCTTCAAATGTTCGGCAAATTTGGATTGCATCCACTTTGGCAGCCGCGCGATGACTTTCTCCAGATTATCTATATTCATCTCACTAAGGTATCCCATTGACTCTAAGGTATCATAGGTAACTTGTGCAGTATCAGCATAGCGCTGCAGGCTGTCCTTATCATTTGCTTGTATAGCAGGTCCCTTCGTAAGAGATTCAACACATGCTCTCACTACTTGAAATGGCTGGCCAAACCGTTCCTCTAGTGTCTTGAGTGCCTTTGCCAGGCCACCAGGCATTGGCTTATATCTCTGCACCGCAGTCAGGGCAGGACCGTTCAAGAACTGTAACAGACGGGTCATTTTCACAGCATCACTGAGGGGCCTGGTTTCAACCAACTGCTTAAATCTCTGACGAAAGGCTGGGTAATTTTCAGGGGATCCATCAAACTTCTGAACTTGTACGTGTGGTAGATCATAAGCGGCACTCATTTTCTCCATTGAAGACATAATAGCAACAAGACTGTCATTCATAATTGAACCAGCAGCACTGGGTGTGGCTGTACAGCGGTTGGTGCTCGTGAGGCATGGGGTTTCTTCAGTGGGTGGGTCAGCAGGTTGCGACTGGCCGTTGTCTTGAATACGGGGTTTAACAGTCTCATGTGTACCCTCATCTGTAACAGTAGGGGTTCTAAAACTCACACAAGTCTGGGCATTTACTAATCCTGGTGTTGATGTGTGAGATGGCTTGGTTACTGGTACATCATTGGCACCAACCCTTGAGGATTGAGGCTTTGAGTCCTGTAGGTCCAGATTTGGAGACCATTTGATACCCTCCATTTCCTGTTCTGCTAACAAAGCCTCTAAATTAGCTAGCTCCACTTGATCTCTAGCAGCCATAACTTCCCTTTCTGCTTCCAATTTGGTGAGTTCTAATCAGTGTTGCAATTCTAGTTCTGTTCGTTTTATCTCCATTTCGACTCTTTTTACCTCCAGTTCTACTAGCTTCTTACTCCTTTCTTCAGCTTGTTGCTGCATAAGTAGGGCCTTCGCTGCTTCTATTTTTGCCCTTTGGGACCTGGAGCTACACACACTTGATTTTGAGACACGACTACCATTAGATTTCACAGATCCTGGAGGGGTACACTCCTTGATTGATTTCACTTCTTCTAACACTTGGCTATTATAAAAGGCAGCGGCACTGGCAATAAACTGATCTATTCTCTCATTGTATCCCTGTATCCTTGACTGCTGAACCGCACGGTCGCTCAAGACTCTTTGGTACCTTTCACAGCTGGTATCGAGTAAATCACCGTATTTCTCAACACAAACACAATACTGCTCCCACGCGGAATTAAGGCTAGTTTGCACGGTTCGTATCTTGACGACGTTGCTGAAGTCTCCGAGATTTTCATCCAGTTGATGACACAATTTCGTAATATTAGACAAATATCCCCTTCGAGATCTGTCCAACACCTCCAAACGCTCGAGTAGAATTCCTCGTTGAGTCATGACCTTTGATGTCACTTCGATTCACACGCACAAATATTTTCACAGTTAAGACTTTGGACGTCCAGTAATCACAGGCAAGATGCTCGTATGGTTTTTACGAAGATGTCCAGGGGACAAAACGCGCTTTCACAACACAAGGGTCCCTGAACACAAGTTTAATAATCGAGAGTTGCACACTCAGCATATTTCCTCAACAACACAACAGGATCGAATTTGGAGTCTCATCTTTGGCTAACAAGCTTCACCTCGCAAGTAAAAACCTACAAAACAAACACTTAATCACTGTTGGAACGGGATTTGGAAATAAACGAGCTCCTAAGACTCACCATACGATGAGAAACTCCCGGCGACTAGCGCGTTACAAAGCACATGGTTTCTTTCTCGCTCCACGACGACACTGAGACGCGCTCACTAAGCATGCTGGGAGAATAAATTACAAAACGGAATGGAACGGACTAGGAAAACAAAAAAACATGTTCTCTTGTTGAGGATTGGCCTCAACAGTACTGTATCCGAGGCTGCAGTAGTAGAGAGGTTGGTTCTCTAAATTTGAAAAGACCTTAATCTAAACCAAACTCAGGCTCTTGAACGACATGTCTGGCTGTTAAATTGATGAAATATGATGATCCAAGTATATACTGTAGTTGCTGAATTTGTTGAATATTTCGGCTTAACCATTGCTATCCGTCCGCTTTCCTGGCCCCGTTGAATATGAAACCTTTACAATCCTTTTGCTAAAGGGTATTTAACACCATGTGTGAACTTTCGTAAGCGAAAATAAATTGGCTAAAAAGTTCATAGTCCTTTTGCGCCTGATTTTAGCAGGTGTTTAGCGTCGTAGGTTCTGAATATTAGCTTATCTAAATGCAAATAACTTGACGTTAAAATACGTAGGGAGTAAAATTTGAACCGTGACAAATTGTGAAACCTTATACTCAAGCCATATGGTGAAAAAAGAAATGTGCACCTAGGAGTAAAAGCACCAATTTGGCATTGCCAATGGTACTTAGGTTGCTGAAAAATACTAGCTACGGATCCCAGTCAGGGGGGAAATTTTGTACTAAGGAGGGGAGGTTGGGGCGATTGCAGTTTCCAAATAATCTGCTGTTTTCGAAAGGAAGGCTGTAAAGTTAAGTCGAACTCCTGCAATATCAATATGGCATGATGTCCTGAGGAAGTCAGTTTAACTAAGTCTAACTACTTTAACTTTCTAAATGGCGCGGGGAGGAGGGCTGAACACAGCTTAGGGGCGGGGGGAGGGGGATGGGAGCGCAGTACCTTAGCTTATGGAGTCGTCATAAGATTTGTTTGACGGTCTGATTTTTTCCGGACTTTTGCAGCTCTCTTATAAAGCTTAAATCAACACTGAATTTGATATAATGCAATCGAGTCATAGTCAGGTCTCTTAGTGCAAAATATGGGCCGGATCGTTACAGATGTGACAAAAGAGTCCAATTTTGCACAGAGTTTCCTTGGCACCTGCTGATTAATAATGCAGGAGGTGCTCTTTAAAAACGGTTCTAATTATAATTGTGGAGGCTCTCTTAACGAACACTCTCGAAAGCGGAAAGCTCTACATACGGCCGCCTTTACAAAACCCCAATTATTTCAACTCCCATACAAACTCTGTATTTTTACATTCCTGTAAGCGGCCAGCTTTAGTTACGGACACCTTTTTCGCGTTCCGAGGGTGTCCGCTTACGAGAGCATAATTTTAACCTATAACAACGAATTGGGTGTCCTGTGGTGGGTGCTCTTTTTGTTTGATTTGGCTTAGAAAACGACTGAAATTTCTAGATTTTTAATTTGGTAATGTTCAGTTGTTGAAACTAGTGCCCAGTCTCCACTCGGTAAGTGTAGCTATGTTTGTTGTGCGGCTATCGGTGTCACTGCTAAGGCTTGCCAGTAACAATTACATGTCAATTGTCAAAAAAGATCTTCAAGCCGATGCGATAGCATTAAAACCCAAAGGAATTACATCCTAAACAAAAGAACCCAATCCCAGCTCGGTCATCTTCTCCGACAAACAAGGACCGGAAATGGTTAAAATTTTGACATGTCCGAATGAAAGACCTCTTGAGCCGTAACTGACAGCGCGCCCACTTCGCGCAGTTAAAATTATATTACAATTTGCTTCGCTTGTAATACTGTTCTTCAGATGGAAAAAAAAAAACCTCTCCAGGAATTATTAACACTTTAAATTTTTGACACATTTGCATTTACAAAGCAGTGTGAGCTCGCTTCATGCCTAGACACCTGTAAGCAGGTCATTCACTTGAGAGCCCTCGTACCATCCTCTTTTTCCCAGAGGAACTGTTGAGGACATGTTTCTGCTTGCTCAGAGCGCACACTGGATCATGTGGATGTCCAGATTCCAGGTTCATCGGTGGGCGTGTGTTAAAGGGCATATTTTCGAGTAAAATGAATGAAATTGTAATGGTGTTTAAGCGATTTAAGAAAGAAAATGAGCGATTAAAACACACAACGTGTTAATTCAAAGACAACCCATAGCTATTTGACTTAAGAAGCCTTAAGTCTGTATCCGCTATCGAGATTGGCTCGGTGCAGTTTTGCTCCATCACAGAAATCACTGTTCTTTTGTGTAAACGGAAGCCCTATCCGGTCTGATTTTCGTGGCGGTGTCATCATCTGTGCAATTGTGGGTGTATAGACCCCGTTTTCATGTTCAAGTTGTCGATACATCCTTCTTTGCTAATCCTCCAATACGTTCGACCAGAAACGTTCAACTCCTTATGTGTTTCTGGTTCGACTTAAGAGGTACTTGTGTATAATTGTGTGCAAACCAATTCCTCTGGCTTGAAAAATAGAATTATTGTCCTTGAGAAGTCCTTGAAGAAGGTCGTTATGCTCAAAGCATTAATTTGATCTCGTTTCCTTATCCTTCTGGCATACTGTTGTAGTCGACCAAAAGGAGTTGCAAAGAGTATGGACTGAAATTCCTAGATCTAGATTCTACATGCATTTGCTTTGTAATGAAGAAACTTTACGGAAGTAAGCTCAATATATGTCATTGCTCTCATTAACCCGCTTTACTTTAATCTCACTTTTGCTGTCATGTTTATTCGTAGACAAGATAGTAGAAGAAAAGGTGTTGGTTCAACCCAAGTTTATTCCAACCGGACCCATAAAGGATCCTATCGCCAGAGGAAAACCACAGTGGAATTAGACAAGGAAGTTTCTTCTTTTTTAGATACCGTAAAATTCCGAAAATAAGCCCCTCCAAATATAAGCCCCCCAAACTCGTAGCGCAAAAAACCCTCCGTTAAATCGCCCCTCCAAATATTAGCCCCCCGAGGACTTGTACTTGGAAATTGCCCTCAAGTACAGAGTAAAACAAAGCAAAAACGGTAAATTTCTTTCCAACTATGAGGCTAGCCCGATCGATTTTGAAACGCAAATTTTCCTCCATAGATAAGCCCCTCCAAATATAAGCTCCTCCAAAAATAAGCCTCTCAAGAAGGGCCTTTGAAAAATATAAGGCCCGGGGCTTATTTTCGGAATTTTACGGTATTTCCTAATTCGAGCTGGAGGGAGTCTTAGAGCTCGTGCGTTCATTCCCTCCTACGTTCCCCAAGAAAATAGGCCCCTTTGGGGAAAAGTCTTTACACTTAGCAACGGAACACGTTCAGACTTCATGTTACTGCACAGATATTCGATTGGTATATTTATCATACTCTCGTTATTTATTAAGTAAAACTTATTTCTGGTGAACTATACAGCTAACTTGAAAGTTATTTATAGCGCTTATGTCATGATAATAAGGATTTTTTTACAATAATTGATGTCAGTCGGAGTTTGACATTGTTTCCTTGTCTTCTCACCAACATTTTGTAGGCAAACCCGTGGGAAAAAAAGCGTTTTCACGACTATTTTATTCATTTGTAAGCAACGTTTGCGTTCTTATTTTGCTAAAAAAAAGGTAACTAACTAATTAGTTAATTGAAGGCACTAAGTCAGATTTTTGAAACTTGCTACGTTAGATGTAATCCATCCCATAGCATACTGCGTGCCTGTTTTATTGAATTTAACCATGTTATAAAGGAGTAGGGCACTGGGTACGAATACCTGAAATTGATTGAATCGATAAAAGCAATGCAGAGATTAGAACATTTACTATTGACTGCATTTTTAAGGCCCACGATTTCTAGAAACTTTTGAAAGTCAAACTTTGACGTCCCTTTTTTCTAATCTCGCTCAAATTTTGCAATCTGAATTAGCAATATATGTCAAAAAAATTATCAATAAAGGCGGAATAGTACAGTTGTTGAAGTGTTTGGTTGCCAAAGCTTTTTTCCCTCTCCCCTCCATTTCAGTTCAGCAACTCAATTTCAATGCCTTTCTCTGCTTTCTCTCTCCTTATTTGAACCCCCCCCCCCCCCGGGCAAGGTTGTGTCCCTATTTGCTGGTATTCCCTTGAAATTGCATCCAAGAAGTAAGTATAGAAACCTAAGAGCAAGCGACACACTCACCAACCCACGGCTTTACCAGTACCTTACACATGCGCTCAGCCCTTGTACAAGTGAAAGCGGTGTTCTAGCCTGCGAGCAAGCTCTCTATTTGGGGGATACCGTGAAAAGTCACGCGGCACGCGAGAGCGAGGGAAACGAAACTACCGTCGAATCCCGCCTTTTGTTATTATGGACACCCGCTTAATACGGACACCTTGTTATTACGGACAGTTTTCTTTGCCCCTGAGGAAAGTCCACACATTTTCTCTAAATTCAACTGCTTAATACGGACACCCGTTACAGCGGACAACGGACACGTTTTTCTTGCTCAATGAGCGAATTCTCATAGAAAGTTAATCTCGCTAATTCGGATACTTCATTTTCAACTGTATGTTGTGACAAACATTTCATTCTCGAAGGTGAAAAGATCAGTTTACAGCGTGTCGATGTTCCCAACACTACAGTACACCGGCTACGATGATTTGAAGACGCCATTTTCAGACTATTTTCAAACATCGAATTAGTTATGTGTGAACGGTTTTGTTTAAGAAGTATAATAATATAGATGAGCGATTTTTTGAGTGCTTCCGTGGATTTAGTTCCAGGAATGACGACTAGCTTTGTTGAAGTTAGAGATGCTTGTTTTGCCGATGATTATGTCTTCTTTTATTTCTGTTGTATTTTTTTCCAATAAAAGGTGTTTTTGTGACTTATATAACATGACCCGCTTAATATGGACACTTTATATGCCCCCTCCAGTGTCCGTATTAACGGGGACACCTTTTGTTAGCTTGTATGTTTTGTTTTCTCAGTACAAGTGGTGTTATAATACTCTAGAGAACTGTTTCTTTCAAATACCTTATTCAACGTAAATTCCAAACTAGCTTCGTAAGTTGTGGGGGTGCCTCAAGGTTGAATCCTCGGCCCGTACTATTTCTATTATACATTAATGATCTCCCTAACTGTAACCTTCTATCGGATGTAAGAATGTACGCCGATGACACTAATCTCACGTTTGCCTCCAAAGACCCTAATGAGTTGTTTTCATCCCTGACTCATGATTTGGGCAATTTGAAGCAATGGCTCGATTCTAACCGTCTAAGTCTTAATGTCCTCAAGACTAAATGTCTGTTACAGGCACGAGGCAAAAAATCTCTTTGCTCTTAGCGATCCACACATATCCCTCGACGGGCATTCAATTGAAAGAGTCAATAGTGACAAATGCCTAGGCGTTCAGGTTGATGAAACACTCTCGTGGGAGGCTCACATCTCCGAAGTCATCGGTAAAGTTGCAAAGTACTAGCTACCCTAAGGAGGCTAAGACCAATATGTCCCCAGAGTACCCTTGACACTATTTACAAGTCATTGATTCTTCCGTATCTCGATTATTGCAGCGCTGACTGGGGCTGTAATGGTCTCAGCAAAAACTAGAGAAACTACAAAACAGGGCTGCACGCATAATCACAGCTGGGATGCCAGCTCTGCCTGATTCTTCATGCCCTTAAATGGGATAGCCTCGCTGACAGACGTGCTAAGCAATTGAAATCTTTAATGTTTAAAACTGTAAATAACCTTGTACCCGAATACCTGTCTGATAAATTCGCCAGCATTAATACCATTCACAGGCATAATTCTCGAGGTGCGCAACATAACCTGTTTATCCCGCGACCGAAAACTGAGGCCCTAAAGAAAGGTTTTCGTTATAGGGGCGCAGTAACATGGAACAGCCTGTCAGCTGAGGCTAAGCAGGTCACTACTTTCAATTGTTTTTGTTCCGCTATTGTACATTAAGATTTTCTTAGTAGGCATTTATTATAGGATTTTTTCAATAATGTTTGTTATTTTTAAGTCTTAGTTTAATATGCACGGCTCTTTAGAAGACCACTTTTTAGTGATAAGGATTCCGTGGTTAAATAACGTTATTACTTATTACTTACTTACGTGAATATGTGTGCAAAATTTGTTATAAGACAAAGTGTCGAGTTTGCTGGCCGCTAACATCCACGCGCGAGGAAAACACGTCGAGTTTTATCAAATCAGAAACACAAGATTCACATAAAATGTGCCAACTGCAGCTTTTTTCTCTCCCTCTAAGCATTCGCTATAAGTTAAATTTGATGGCAACAAATATATTTTACATCCTTACAGTTCCAGGTAGGCTATTAAATATGTCCACTTATTATTCCACTATTATGTAATTTTACCATATAAGGTCAAGATAACAAGCAAAATACGAGGCCGTAATACACCGTAGTGTCCTGGTTTAACCGGTTTACAACAGGGCGAATACCGGCGGATGCAAAAGGAGCAACTGTGGCTGACAGAATCAGGATGTTTTGGATACTCTCATTAGAAAATAGAAGCAAAAATACCATTTTATTTTTCTTTTGCAGGAAAATAATTAGACTCTCATTCAATGGTTTGGCATATAATACGCGCGAACATTTTGCTAATTGTTAACGTCATTCTCACAGACAGAATCAGGATGTCTCTGAATACTCTTGCCAAAAAATAGAAGCCAATTGCCAGATAATTTTTTTTTGTAGTGGAATAATAAACCTCTTATTCGATGGTTTAGCATATAATACGAGCGGACATTTTGCTCATTGCTCGTATTTTTCCTCGCCCCTGCGGGGCTCCGAAAAATACTACGCAACTCGCAAAATATCCGCACGTATTATATGCTAAACCATCGAATAAGGTGTATATATTCCTCGATATCAATGCCTTATTTACTCGATTGAAGCCAATTTTTCGCAAACTTCAGAACAAGCGCGAAAGGAGGAATTCATTATCGCCTGTTAGGTTTCACGATCGTCGAGTTTTGAAATTTATTATTCGTGGAAAATATTTCTCGATTCTGATAGGCCCCTTAAATCTCTTGGCTTATTCGGCTAGTGTTCACTAAATTTAGATGTTTGCCGATATCAATGAATACAATGTACGTCAATCGGTATAGCCTGCGTGCAGACGATAACTAAACTCTGATCAGTTAACCAGAGTCTAATTTCGTCCGCGCGCAGGCTACAATCGGTACTGATATCGAAAGAAAAACGAACAGTAGAAGGCGTGGTAGTTGAGCTGTTTGGCAGAGCTGGAGAAAATGACGGAAGCAAAAGAAAGTTTTTCACTTTAAGTGAAGAAAAAATAGCCAAATTACTGGTAAAGAAACAGCAGAAATAGCAAACATACCCCTCGATTCAAGAAAATCTGCTTGAATAAACATTTCTCAATTTGCTGAGGAACAGGCCTAATGTTATGGAGACGAAAACGTTACAAAGGTCGAGGTTTTTATAATAGCATGTTTTAACGTTATAAATAAAGAAATAGGGTTTTAATGAATAATAAAGCAATTATTGGTTTCGGCGTTCGTATGCTTTATGAAAAGTCGAATAATTAGACAAGGGCAGATCGACGACAAAGGCACCTTAACTTCCTCAGTCGGTGTCGTTGGTGTACTTATTCGTATCATTCGAAAGCCGAATCCATTTTTTAGTCAAGCCATTTCAATAAGCTAATGTTCATGACTTGTTAAAATTAGGAAAAAATGAGTAAAAAAGGTAGGACCGCTTTGAATCACGCTAAGAATAAATATGAATGCGAGATAAACGTCGTTTCTTCAGTTATTATTATATGATTATTAAAATTATACACAGCTGATGTGATGTTAAAGCTCTTCTCGGGCTCCGGGTAACATCAAGTTGCCCAGGGACGCTAAGGAACATAATCTGTTTGCTTTCCTCTCCTCTTGGCTGATGGTACATTCTACAATTGGGTTCAACCTGCTACTTGATCTTTGCCTTTCCCTTAATTTGTACGTATAGCTTGATCCTCTGCAGCAACGACAAGAGCTTTTATTTCTATCTTACGTCTTAGATTAAATCCACATTTCCTCGCTCTGGCTTATACCAAGAGCCACTATGGATCTTGCTTATACCCTGTCTCAGAAATTGCCTATACAATGGCTCGTCTTTCCTTTTTTGAATATTTTCGGTGATTCTCTTTGCTTTAAAGATGGCGCCTGTTTCTTGACTGTCGACCTCTTCCCTCCTCATTATTTCCAACAGTTCGTCTTAACTGGATTGGACGTAACTTCTTAGCGATATATATCGTTTGTTGACTAACACAATCCTCTATTAATATCACTGGTCTAGTAGGTTTAGGCTCATCATCGATTGCTGCTTATCAATTTCTTACAGGCATGAATCGTAGTTAAACCTCTATCCTCCCAACTTTCTTCTTCGTTAGTCACTCTTCTGATCTCTTATTATAAGTTCTCCGACCTATTTATTGTACATCCATATATTAATGTTCTTTATGTTCACTGATCTCCAACTCACCAGCCCGAGTCTCTCCAGATGGCCAACATTCCTATTTTTGTATATTCTCGGGTACCAGGGATACACTTAATTTAGCACTTCATCGCGAGATTGTTGAAATCCTTGAACGATTTTGCTCTATCAGTTGCAGGGTCTTTATTATGGTGTTATGCATGGTGTCTTGGAACATTAATCATTCTTTTCATGACTTCCTGTGCTCTGCTTTTTTCGCGCCACCAATGGAACCTGGGAAACTTTTATTTAGGAAGGTTTTCAAAACACTTAAAGTGCTACTACGATCAAATTTGGGAATTTGTTTTTTATTACGTATTTCGAAAATGTATGTAAAAGTAACTTACCGTGCCAAGTTTGGAGTCCAAATATGATCTGGAAGTGTGTTTATTTGCACGGCAATTTTCGTAAATGTCTTGCCGCCATTACTCGATTCAAAAAATGACCGGGAGTAGTATTTGAAGGAGTTGGGGCGAGATGTGACGTAGAAAAATCAACGCGACAAAACAAGGTAAACAAACGAGGCTAATTTCGCATGCAGGACGAGATATTTTTGGAAGCTTTTGGAGGTTCTTTCTTCGCTTTTTTGACTTAAAGCGAAAGTATGCCTGGTAGACGTTGTGTTGTTCAGGACTGTGGAAACGTAAAGAACGATGAATTCTCCTGATTCGGGCAGCGTTAGATTAAAGTGGAAAAGGTTCGTGTCCATTCATCGGAAGGATTTCAACACAGTGGGAAAATTTGCTGTGTGCTCGGAGCATTTTACAAGGGATTGTTTTACGCTTGCTTTTCCGATGAAAGGCATGAAAAGGAATTTGAAGAAGGGGACGTTTCCAACCATTTGGAAAAAATCCTCTCAAACACTATCAAAGCGGAGTCGACGATCGGTGAGTGAAATTACAATGTATTTGTGCTGTGCTTATCACCATTATATTTATTTCCCCATTTACCGGTGACATGATTTTTTCTGGCATCGTTGTTCAATATTCGTGTAATGAATGCTCTGACTATTTGGACTTCCCATATTGTTGCATGTGTTTTCATACTTTTCTGCTTTCTTCTCATAGTTGTAGTAAAACGGGCATTTGCGCTGAGTGGACGTGAAGTCAATTCCCCAATTCCCAGACCTTTCCACTCAAGCGTAAAATTTAGAAAAAGTGAAGCTACATAGAAATCCGGCTCTCTATTTTTTGAGAGATTATCTTGCTGTTACTTTGAGACTTGACAGTACTCCAAACTTCCCTCCAAGAAATCTTACAGCAAATTAGGAGTTACACGCGAGTCTTTTAAAACGACCAAAAATGGACTTAGTCTGATTGCTACATTCTATAAGTTCAGTTACTGTTTGCGAGTTTTTTTCGTTTGTATTTTAATTCTATTTTCACTGTCTGCAAATGATGCATACATTTTAAGGCAAAGATGCGGTTAAACCTTGCTTCCATTTCTACTTTTGAAAACATCGACATAAAGCTCAAATTTAAACTTGTTTTGAAGGGGAGATATAAAAAATGGTCGTACCTATTTTCACTTTTAGCTACTAAATGAAATTCTGGCTGGTCAAACTACTAATGACGATACAGAGGAAGAAGACAATCCTGAAGAAGAGGTGATCTCTTTGAAAGGAAGTTCTGCACCTGAGGAGAGTGCTGACACTATGGGGGCTCCCAATCTCAACCCTGAGGAGTCTCCAGAAGTCGAGGGTGTTCTGAACACAAGTCAGGGTTCTTTGCTTGAGGTAAATCCTGAAAAGGAGGGCTGCATCCCTGAGACTGAGACGGGTGAGATAAGTGTTGATGCTGAGATGGCTTCAGAGGTCCTAGGTACTCCTGGTGATAAGACAACTCTCGAGAGCCAAGGGATTTCCGGCACTGATGAGGTTACTGAGACCATGCAGATCCTGGAGGCTCAGGGAATCGAAAAACTGCAGGTTATGGATGAAGTTATGCAGATTGATGAATCATTAACGATTCCTGAACTTGAACAGGTTTCTATGGTAGGCGCATAACTCTAATTAATGTTTATTTGCATCTTTGTATTATCATAACAATGGAAAACTACATGTGCAGTTATTTTACAACAATACTAAAACACAAAAATTCTGAAGTCTTGTTATTACAGCCTGTATTAATGTCGAAAGTTTGTTTTTTGTAGGATACTCCAACTGGACATGCTGGGAACTGCACAACATGCAAAACCCTGAGGAGTAAGGTGACTCAGTTAAGGGGCAAAGTCACAAGTAAGTTACCGGTAATCTCCAATCAAGATCAGTGGGTTGAAACCTTTAAGAGCATACAAGAGCCGAAGCAGTTGCTGATGGTGAATGCTGGTGAGTCAACAATAATTATTGATGTTGATGAGTCATATAGGCATAACTGCCTATCTTTATATTTTTATTACATTTTATCAATATTTGATTATTTAATAATAATTAAAATTTTAATGGTAATAGAATTTTTTTAATTCCATTTGTTTAAGCTATTCAAACTGATCCATGGCCAGTAACAAATGAGACAGAGTTAGGGCTAGAGGATGAATCAGAAGATGAGCAGGAAATGCAGGACGACGCGTATGAGGAGTTTGAGTGTGATGAAGACCCTAAATGGAGTCCTGAAGAAATCGAAGATGCATATAAAAAACTAAAGGAAGATGATGACTCGGTGAAGACTCATCAGAACCCAAGGTACAAAGATGCATAATTTATTGCATTTTAACATCGTAGCTCTAAGTATCCTCTGGGAATTGATTTAGGCCTAAAACTAACTTCCATTATGAGAGGATCTATTTAGAAACAAGAGTACATGAAATTTGTTTTTTAATTTACTCAGATAAGAATTGCAAAAAAAAAAAGAAAAAAAAGAAGAGGCATAGCCAGCCCATAGACTGGAAGTCCCAGGCCTAAAAATGTTTGGCTTGTCCACTCAACCACTTGTAATAAATTATGCATTGTTGGGGTGGGCTAGGTAGCTTAAGGGCTCAAAGTTGTCATGTGTGCAATCAACAGAATTATTATAAAAAAGCATTTTTCAGGATGTATGTGAGAATAAAATCCCAACCCACGATTAGCCAGGTTTACAACAAGTTGAAAAACTGGCAACACCCTGAGAAAAACAATAAAAATGATAATCATTTTTTTTTATTGTTATTTTATTATTTCAGATGCTATGATTAAAATAATGAGTATTTCCTTTCAATCATTTTTTACAGGTTGGATCTACAAGGAAAAAACATTCGAGAGGAACCGAAGGGAATTGTTTTCCTTTCCAAACTTCTTCTTTTGTTTCAGTTCTGCCACTTGTGCTTCTTTTCAAAACCCAAACTTTCTGTATCACAGACAGGTACCTTGTTTACCGTAGAAAGTTTCTGCAGAAACTGTAGCCAGACAAAAGTCTGGAAGAGTCAACCAGACCTGCTAGGAAAGTTTCCAGCAGGTAACCTGCTATTAAGTTTTGCAGTGCTCTGTGAGCCGAGTGAAAAGAAAGAAACGATACATTAAAACTGTAATTAAATTCAGGCTGAATTCGATTTAATTTTTATTACTTGTGTACATGAAAATTGGAGCAACATCAGAATTCCCAGCCACTAAACTTGAGTTTAACTGAACGCTTGAAGAACAGGGCTTCACACAGTGGGCAAGTTTGTCATTCAACAAAAAGCGAGTAAGTGGCTGAGAATTCTGAAGTTTGGCCCATAAAATTAAGTGTTTACGGACAAGTATTCACGCAACTACTGTAGGTCCTTCTTGGCCCCAATGGCATACATGACACTCTTCAAGAACAAACAGTGCATTTATTATTCATTTTCTTCATCTTCGAATCCACGATAATGGCCATTTTGACTCGGAAATTGTTTCCTGATTTTATTGTAGGCACAACAGGGCAAGGGGTATCGCCTGGAACTACCAATATAACTCCACAGCAGTCTTGTAAATTGGCGATAGGCCACAGACCTCAGGAATCTAGTTAGAGAAATGAGATCACTGTTAATTCAAGGAGGGATTGGATGGAGATAAATTAATACTCCTTTTAAAAATAAGCAGTTGGGACAATAAAGCCATTTAGAAAATAAAAAATGTGATTCTATGAGATCAGTCCACGGCGATAAACTTAAATGTATCAATTATTCAGTGCTATGTACGGTTCGATCGTTCCGATACAAAGTCAACAATACCCCAACTTACTCATTATCACTTTTGTTGCTTTGCCCACGAACAGTTGTGTACGACTTTCCAGCTCGCGTTTTTAGGCCCAGTGCAGCCACTTCTAATACGTGGCGGTTTAAGCAGACGCTTTCAAACCCTGGATGGAGGGTTATGCATAAGGTCCGGTCTCCAATGGCTTCTTCCATGACCTCTTCGCAGCGATCGATCTCTTTGCAGCAAATGCACTCCTGCGCTTTTGCAACAAGGCTGACAGAGCAGTTCGAGCACGAACACCTGCAAAATAATGTGAAAAATTCGTCAAACACAAGAAAAATACGTCTGTATAAAATTATTAATTGTCTGACCTCTTCAATAAAACTATCGCATAAAATCAGGACTACAGTTAATCACATAGCAACGAAATTGTAAACTTAAACAAAACACACAGTCGCGTTCCTCACGCGCACGATTTAACGACGGGTATGTTGAAATTGGAAAATAAAAATATAAATCTACATTCCATGATAATACAATACCATTCATTCGCTGGCACCTCTCCCGAATATCTTCGCTGAAACTGTTGTTCCTCTTCTTCTTCGCGATGAACTCTTTCGTTGTAGTCCGCGGCTTCTTCCTCGATATCAAGGGGTTCGCAACTGTCGTCGTACGGCGCAAATTCAGACAATTCCCCCATCACTTCGTCAACTGTAAAACTTTCTAGATCACTTTCAGATGTGCAGGAAGAGGAATCCGACGGAGATGACATCTCAAACGTCTTGTTAAAAGGCTCTAAACTCACAAACTTTTCCCAAATGCGAATCTTTTGGTTGATGTTTCTACGTCACAGTGCATAAATCACGTGGTCAAACGCACGACCGCTTTGCGGAGATCTCGCGGGCTATTGCTTTGCGAACTTTGTAATGGCGGACGGTATTTACGCACTTTTCAGTGTGAAATTTCCAGCCCCCGTACGCAAGTATCGTTCCAATTTTTCGCTATTTGTATAATTTTGAACATATACAAAAGATTTATGTTAAAAAAACTCGGAAACAAAAACAAAAATTTTCGTCGTAGTAGCACTTTAAGAAAGCATTTGATACAGTCAACCATGAAATAGTTCTGGATAAACTAAATTTTTATGGCATTAGAGGTATCCCGTTAACCTGGCTGACGAGCTATTTGTCTCACAGACAGCAGTGCGTCATGGTCCATGATAATACCTCTTCATATAATTCGGTCGTTTGTAGGGTTCCCCAGGGTTCAGTTATTTACTCTTTTCTTTTATACATCAATGATCTTTTTCATGTCTCTAACCTCTTGTCTATCATTCTCTTTGCTGATGATACAAATATCTTTCTTCGTCATAATGACCCGGCTGCCTTAGCAACCATTCTTAATGTAGAGCTCTCTCATGCTTCTTCTTGGTTTAATGCTAACAAACACACTGTTCATCCTGCCAAGTCTAAATTCATCATTTTTCACCCTCGACGTAAACAAATTAACCCCTTAGATATAAACATATTTATAAATAATTCTCTCATCACACGTGTGCAGGAAGACAAGTTTCTTGGGATTATCATTCATGAAAATTTATCTTGGAAACCGCGTATCTCTGCTGTCTGCTGTCTGCTGTCTGTGATTTAAAGTCTCTAAAGTAATAGAGTCTTATGCAAGTCAAGGCGATACTTACCTTTTAATACTTTGAAAACTTTATATAATTCTCTTTTCTTACCTTACATCAATTATTGCAATTTAATATGGGCATCTATTTATGCTTCTTACCTTAAACCCCTTTATGTACTTCAAAATAAAGCCGTTTGTATAATTACTTTTTCTTCTCCTCGCACATCCTCTAAGCCCCTTTTTTCTAAGCATAATATTCTTTCACTCTACGCTATCTATAAATTCCATGTTGCTTGTTTTGTATTCTCACATTTTAATAGCCTTTTACCTACTCCTGTTTCCTCGATCCTTCATTTTAATTCTGACTATCACGATTATATGACTCGTTCACGTTTTAATCTGCATAAAACCTGTCATAAGTATCAATTTGCTATCACTTGGCAAGCTCCTATTATTTGGAATGATATTCCGTTAACTGTGCACAATAATCTTACAGTAAGTAACTTTAAAAAAAACTTAAGACTGTATTTTTCTGAGTAGTTAATTAGCCTACGCATAATCTGTACACCTTATGGGACTATACTAGGTGTATTTCTTAGTAGTGTGATAATGGGGGTTCTGGCTCACTAGGACCCTGAATACCATATATGGGCATGAAAAAGGAAATACGGCATTCTGATTGGTCAATTCATACCACGTGACATATCATATAAGCAGGGTCCTAAAAGAGGACCCTGCCAAGTAATATATGCATACGTTTCTGATTGGTTCATCCATATCATATAGTCTCCTAACATACTGAGACACATTTGAAGGGTCATACCATAACCATAAAGTCACCTCATTGAATCATTAGATTGATTCATTCATACCATATAGTCTCCTAACATGCTGAGACACATTCGAAGGGTCATACCATAACCATATAGTCACCTCATTGAATCATTAGGATTGATTCATTCATACCATATAGTCTCCTAACA
The DNA here is from genome assembly GCA_964035525.1 of Porites cylindrica. Taxonomy (NCBI): domain Eukaryota; kingdom Metazoa; phylum Cnidaria; class Anthozoa; order Scleractinia; family Poritidae; genus Porites; species Porites cylindrica. Next base: position 31,146,529 of record OZ037780.1, read on the forward strand.
TACTGAGATACATTTGAAGGGTCTCTCCATATAACCACCTAACATTTCTAACACAGTATTTTGAAGGGTCTCTCCATATAGCTACCTAGCATTTCTAATACAGTATTTTGAAGGGTCCCAGTATTTCTGTAGTATACCTGTAGTTTCTAATACAGTATTTTTGAAGGGTCTCTCCATATAGCCACCTAACATTTCTAATACAGTATTTCTGTAGTATACCTGTAGTGTATCTATGGTGAGCCTGTGGTGTGCCTGTAGTGTGGATTTGTGTCTGTGCTATGTCAGCTTTCTTAAAAAAAGTTTTATTACTACTGCATGTAATTTTAATAGTGTGTAATTTTACATGACATTTTATATGTAATTTAGTCACGTGTATATAGTTTTACTCATGTGTAATGTTACATGTGTGCTTAAAGTGTATATTTATAAATCAGAGTTTTATCGTGATTTCATCAGGGTGTTGTATTTTAGTTTATTAATACTGCATGTAATTTTAATAGTGTGTATTATCTAGTTTACTTACATGTATTATTTACTCACGTATAATAATTATAAATTAATTTTAATAGTATGTATTATTTACATGTCATTTTAATTGTATGTAATTTACTCTCGCGTATTATCTAGTTTACTCACGTGTATTATTTACTCACGTGTGATGTTACATGTGTGCTTTAAGTGTACATTTATGAATCGTTCTAGTTTAAGTTTCATTAGGGTCTTGTATTTTTAGTTTATTACTACTACTATATGTAATTTTAATAGTGTGTATTACTTACATGACATTTTAATTGTATGTAATTTACTCTCGTGTATTATCTAGTTTACTCGCGTGTATCATCAGGGTTTCATCGTGGTTTCATCGTGGTTTCATCGTAGCTTCATCGTGATTTTATCGTGATTTCATCGTTTTATCAGGATTTCATCGATCTACCATTGAACTACATTTAGAGTATGGTTCTTTAGCGTTAATACCTCTAGAGAAAAAATATCTAAGCTTTTGGGGATTTTTCAAGTAAGTTTCTAGCCAGTCAATCTACAGTCAACTAACAGATAGAAAGCTCTACTCTATAAAAGACATTACATTCCCCTCCATAGACAACCCATATCTTCGTACATAAAAAGTTATAGATCATACGTGTAAGGTTTTTAAACACAAAATTTTATGGGTAAACTCTTCATGCAATGAAAACCATTGTCTCTATAAGACTGTCTCTGTTCATGTGACTGTCTAGCTATTTCGTTTAGTTTACCGTGGTAAGTTCCTAACTGATCGTTGTTATCTGTTCCTCTTTGATAAATCTAGCTTTATAGATGGGTTGTTTTTTGCGCTCACTTCATTTGCTTCTTTGGTAACTTTTTAGCTTTCTTAGTTGTCTTTTTTTTTTTTCGCTTTGGGTTTCGTAGTTTTTTGGTTTTTTAGCTTGTATCTTAGTCTGTTTCTTGAGTATTGTAGTTTTAACCTTTTTTTTGTCTATGGTTTGACTTGTTTCTCACTCCTGGTTATTGATTAACACATACCCATAGGGTTTCGCTGTTTCTTTCCTATAAACAGTCATAAAATTTGGATAATCCTTGTGAATATCCATTTGCTTTCAGTCACTTGAACTGCGGAAGAGGACCAATGTCGGAAACATGTTTTTGTAACACTGGTATTTCTATGTCTTCCTCAGGTAAACAATTTTGTTAACACAGGACTATCGATTGCTTGACTCGTTAAACACAAAGTTATTATTATTATATATTTTTTTTCCAATTCTGAAATTTTTTTGTTTTATAGCGTGCAACAACAAATGCACAGTACCAAACATTTCGCTAATCCAAATATGCTGAAAAACACTGCAAGTTCAATTTGAAAAAAGCAGACTTTTTACGCAAATTTCCCATACATTTCCTTCTAATTTTTGATTTGTAGTGTGCAATTGTGTTTGCACAGTATAAAACATTTCGCCAACTGAAATGTGTTGAAAAACACTGCAACTTCAATTTAAAATGTGTCGACTTTTACTGCAAGTTATTTTTTTAAGTGTGAAAAAAGTGAATTAGTTCCAGTTTATGGCTTGAGACATCGAACACCAAGATATTATTATATTTTGGAATGATACCTCTTTGGTTTTTCACTCAAGTCTGGTAACCCTTGGAAAAATTCGATGTCATTTCCTAGTGTTTGTTTCATTGCATCATACCTTGGTTGCCATTGATTATAGAACCAGTAAATCTGTGTAGATTTCTCACTTGGGTACTCGATACAATTCTTGGTTAGCAATTGTTGTACAAAGTAAGTTTTCCCCACATTACGTCAACCTCACCATAAGCATAAGCATGGGAAGCATGGGAAACATGTGATTAAACATAGTGAAAAAAAGTGAATTAGTTCCAGTTTGTGGTTTCATATGTTAATTTTGTTAAGTCTGTGATTTTACATGCTAATTTTGTTGAGTCAGCGAAAACAATCTAGGGCAAACTCAGACACACATATCATTAGCGAAGCGTTATCGAATAGAGGAACCTTCTAAATCGTAAGATCTTTCACAGTTATCTCATTGAATGTTTATGGATGAAGCTTAAAGGTATGTATTAAGACACAGTATAGTTTTTTACTAACCCGCTAACCTAAATCTTTCTACTTATTATATACAGCGCTCTCCAAAGCGCTTAACTGCTTGCTTTTATACAGCGCTCTCTAAAGAGTACTTTACCTCCTAAAGCGTTTCTTAGAGTGCTCCTTTGAGCGCTTTCAATCAAATATTTCTTAATTACAAAACCTAGAGCGCTTCCTTGAGCGCTTCCTAGAGTCCTTCCTTGAGCGCTTCTTAGAGCGTAATCAATCAAGAATAACTTTTGATTGTATATATAATACACTTAGCATGTAGTTTAAAAGTTTGATATGATAAAATTTCATATAAATCATAAAACCGGTTAAAACCGGTTTTTAAATAAAAGTATATAAGCAGCAATCTAATAGGACCCTTCATTCGATTTCAGATCACTGACGAGTACACATCTCCGAGTTCACATCTTCGAGTTTTCATCAATCATGGCTTTTAAAAAGTGTCCCAAGTGTGGTGTTCTCATCAAGCACTCGACTCATTTCCATCGTCATGTTAAGCGCTGTGGAACAACAGAGCACCAAGTGAGCTGTCCATTTTGTCCTAAGACTTTTACTAGAAAGGATAATCTCAAGCAACATCTTAAGAAGAAACATCCAAAGCCAGCGGTCAGCTTCTGCTGTGAGAATTGCCAGAAAACATTTAGCTATGAAATGGCTTTCCATCTCCATCAAGAGCATTGTGGGATAGAAAAAGCTAAACCCTTCAAGTGCACCTTTGCTAACTGTGGAAAATGTTTTTCGCGTAAATCTACCCTGGAACATCACCAGCAACATGCCCACCTATCGCAATTGGGAGGTAACATCAAACGAAAATCAGAGGAAGAAACTGAGAAGGAAGTCAAGAAAATCAAACTACCAGAGAAAGTTGACGGAGTTTCACCTGCTGATAATGAAGTCTCTTCAATGAAAGGTGCTAAAGTGGATGCTTTTTTTCATCCTAAGACAGAAACACAGCTTATGGATCAGCAAGTCTTTTTCAAAGAAACGCTACCAAGACTGGAAAGACATCTACAGAAAGTCCTCAAAGAAAAGAAAGGCATCAAATGGAATTTGATGTATCATTGTACACTCACCATGCCAGATAAATATCGAACAGAGCCACTGAAGTATGAGGGATATTTTCGGACACCTAACCCACTCATTAGCACCTACCCACAACAGCTCAGAGAGCAACTCAATATGGCCATGGAAACCGTAGAAGAGCGAATGGCAACATTCATGCAGGCAGGTTCTGGGTGGATCCTCTCAAGAAATCACGCAGTGGTATTAGAAATGGTGGATTACCAACCCTTAGGAGGGAGCTCCTACATAGAACTCCCGAAAGATATCTATGATACCAAAGCTATTGTTAATGTGAAAAATCAAGATCAAGAATGTTTTAAATGGTCGGTTTTGGCAGCCCTCCATCCAACTTTAAAGAATGCAGAGCGAGTGAGTAAGTACCATGAGTATAAAGACGAACTCATTTTTGATGGGATCAACTTTCCTCTCACCATTGATCAAATTCCTAAGTTTGAAAAGCAGAATCCTGGGATTAGTGTCAGTGTCATTGGTATCGATAAACCAGAGAGAAGCAAAAAGGGAGTTGTCTTACCCTCGATCATGCTGCCTCTTAGAGTACCAGATCAGCAGCTGGAAAAACATGTAGTTCTACTCTACTGGGAGCGAGAAGAACAATACCACTATGCCTGGGTGAAGAATCTAAACCGACTTCTCTCTAGAACCAAGTCTCATCATAGTCAAACCTATTTCTGTGAACGCTGTTTTCAGGGCTTTATCAGTCCTGATTTATTAAGGAAACATATGGAAATTTGCCGTCATATCCCCATTCAAGCTGTTCAAGTGACTGATGAAGAAATTTCATTTAAAAACTGGGCAAAGACCGAAGAAAGTCTCTTCCGTATTTATGGGGATTTTGAATGCCTTCTCCAAGAATGTGACGAAGGAGACGTCAATGACAAGACAGTGAAGGTGCAAAAACATGTCCCCTGCAGCGTAGCATGGGTCTTAATCTCCAATCACCCAGAGGTAGAATCACGAAGTTTTCTATATCGCCCTTCACCGAATCCAGAGATGACTTTAGAAGAGTCAAGTCAACTAGTGGTAGATCAACTGATGGAAAGTCTCCAGCAGATTGAAAAAGAAGTACTCCCGTATCAGCTGGAAGTCAAACCCATGGTAATGACGGAAGAGCAAGAAGCAGAATTCCAAGCTGCTACCCATTGTCACATGTGTGAAGAGCTCTTCTATGAGAAAGAAGAAAATTGGTGTAAAGTACGTGATCACAATCACGCTACAGGAGAGTACCGCGGAGCGGCGCATTTTTCATGTAATCTGAACAAGCGGCGTACAACACACATTCCTGTGTTCTTTCATAATTTACGCGGCTATGATTCTCACCTCATTATGCAGGGAATCCATCGCTATGCTGGAAAGAAATCTATCAGAGTCATCCCCAACAATATGGAAAAGTACGTTTCCTTTCAGCTAGGAAACTTGAGGTTTTTGGATTCTCTTCAATTCTTAGGTCCAGGAGCCAGTTTAGATGTACTGGCTGCAAATCTAACAGAATTTCCACACCTCAAAGAACAATTCGAGAAAATCTTGTCCCTTGGCGATCTCAATGATCTGAATTTACTCTGTCAAAAAGGTGTCTACCCTTATTCACACATCAAGAATTTTGAAGTCTTTGAAGAAACCAGATTACCCCCAAAAGAAGCTTTCAAGAATGACCTCACTGGAGAAGACATCTCTGATGAAAAGTATGAGTTTGCACAAAGAGTTTGGACAACTATGGGCTGTCAATCGATGGGGGAATACCATGACCTCTACCTGTATCAAGACATCTTCCTGCTAGCGGATATCTTCGAACAGTTTCGTCAGGTATGCCTCAAGAATTACCAATTGGATCCAGCGCACTATTACACTGTGCCAGGGTTTTCATGGGATGCAGCTTTGAAGTTCACCAAAGTCAAGCTGGAAACCCTACATGATATTGAAATGCATCAATTCTTAGAGCGAGGGATGCGAGGTGGTATTTCTATGATTAGTCATCGATATGCTCAAGCGAACAACAAGTACCTACAAGAGTATGATCCAGAAAAACCAACTAGCTTCATTACCTATCAAGACTCGAACAACCTTTATGGAGAAGCTATGACACAATCTCTTCCTGTGAGTGATTTTAAGTGGGTTGATGAGAAAGATGTAAAAAGCTTTAATGTGATGACTGTTCAGGATGACGCTGACACTGGTTACTTTTTAGAAGTCGATTTGGAATACCCAAAAGAGCTTCATGATTTACACTCAGATTACCCACTGGCTCCAGAAAAAATGTTGATTTCTCATGAGATGTTATCTCCTTACCAGCAGCAATTGAAAGAAGATCTGGGGTATAAGCCAGCAAGAGTTGAAAAACTTGTCCCCAATCTCTGGAGTGAAGAAAAGTATCTCATCCATTATCGTAATCTCAAGTTCTATCTCGCGCAAGGTCTCAAATTGCAGAAGATCCATCGTGTGCTCCAGTTTAAACAGGAAGCCTGGCTTAAGTCCTACATTCAACACAACACTCAACTCAGAGCAGCAGCTAAGAATGACTTCGAGAAAGATTTTTTTAAACTTTTAAACAACAGCGTATTCGGAAAAACAATGGAAGACGTGAGAAGGAGAATTAACATTAAATTAATCACAGAACCAGCAATGTTTAAGAAACATACAGCAAAAGTCACCTACAAAAGAAATGTTGTCTTCGTGAATGATGAGGAGAAAGAAGAGTACTTTGTTGGATTGGAAGCAAAACGTACCTCTATCAAATTGGATAAACCCATTTACACAGGCTTTACTGTGTTGGAGTTGTCCAAACTCCATATGTATGATTTCCACTACAACCATATGATGAAGAAATATGGTCCTGAGAGAGCCAAACTGTTGTTTACGGACACAGATAGCTTAACATATCACATCACCGCAGAAGATCTATATCAAGACATGAAAGAAGACCAGCACTTATATGACACAAGCAATTACTCTAAAGATCATTTTCTGTTCAGTGAAGTCAACAAGAAAGTCATCGGAAAATTTAAAGATGAGACGGGTGGGCTCCCTATTGTTGAGTGGATTGGATTAAGAGCGAAAATGTATTCTATGATGACCGATGATGGAAAAGAGAAGAAAACAGGGAAAGGGATCAAGAAATCTGTCTTAAAAAAAGAAATAAGACATCAAGATTTTAAAGATTGCCTAATGGAGAAAAGAGAATTTCAACATTCGATGATGAATTTTCGCAGTAAGCAGCATCAGCTGTTTACTGTGAAGCAGACAAAGAAGTCTTTGTCACCATTTGACGACAAGCGGTATATCCTCGAGGACGGATATACCACGAGGGCTCATGGTCATTATCAAAATGGAATTATAAGACCATCCAAAGCAGCTGAATCATCTGAGAAGGAACTAGCTAACTCCATGAGAGCACTATCCTTAAGAAGTACCAACCACACAAGTCTTTCAAAAGTACTAGACACCATCATGGAATCTCATGGAAATCAGTCTAGTATAGACTTACCGTTAGCTCCTCCAACAAGTAATAAGTTTCATGCTTATCTCGCTTCTTTTTGGAAATAGATATTTTTAAAGGACTTTGAACATTTTTTTACATGCTTTTTTACAGTAGCTTGCAAGCGCAAACCTTTAACAAAAAAAAACTTTTGCATGCTTTTTTAGCTTATCAACACGAACTTCAATGTAATGAAGGTTTACTTAGAATAAAAACATGTTTCAGTTATAAACTTGAGTGGAAGTTCTAATTAGAATTATGAGGGACTTTATAAGGTCCCAGGGACCTTGATAATTTTAGGGGCCTTTAAGGCCCCCGGGGCCTTGGTGGTCTGAGGGGCCTTGTAGGGGCCTTGGGACCTTAAATTTTTTTTCTTAGGGGCCTTGGACCTTTGGATGGCACATTGTTAGTTGCAAACTTTTACTACACATGACAATTTAAGTTGTAGACTTTTTCACACATAGGATTTTTAGTTGCATAAGTGTTTGATTTCTATTTATAGGCCGGTATAGGACGATGTAGGCCGGTATAGGCCGGTATAGGATGATGAAAATTTTTTAAATTTTTTAACTATCCCATCACATTTGTAAGTTGCAGTGTTTTTCACACATATACATTAAGTTTTTTTTACTTACAGTTTTAAAAGGTGCAGTTATTTGTGTAATCTGATGATCTGAGGCATATCAATCCCACATTAACCTGATACTATAAATGGAAACCAAAACAGCGAAAAGCAACTAAACCACAGAAAACGAGATGTTTTAAAGATAAAGCCTTACCCAGAGTTTAATCACATGTTTCCCATGCTTCCCATGCTTATGCTTATGGTGAGGTTGACGTAATGTGGGGAAAACTTACTTTGTACAACAATTGCTAACCAAGAATTGTATCGAGTACCCAAGTGAGAAATCTACACAGATTTACTGGTTCTATAATCAATGGCAACCAAGGTATGATGCAATGAAACAAACACTAGGAAATGACATCGAATTTTTCCAAGGGTTACCAGACTTGAGTGAAAAACCAAAGAGGTATCATTCCAAAATATAATAATATCTTGGTGTTCGATGTCTCAAGCCATAAACTGGAACTAATTCACTTTTTTCACACTTAAAAAAATAACTTGCAGTAAAAGTCGACACATTTTAAATTGAAGTTGCAGTGTTTTTCAACACATTTCAGTTGGCGAAATGTTTTATACTGTGCAAACACAATTGCACACTACAAATCAAAAATTAGAAGGAAATGTATGGGAAATTTGCGTAAAAAGTCTGCTTTTTTCAAATTGAACTTGCAGTGTTTTTCAGCATATTTGGATTAGCGAAATGTTTGGTACTGTGCATTTGTTGTTGCACGCTATAAAACAAAAAAATTTCAGAATTGGAAAAAAAATATATAATAATAATAACTTTGTGTTTAACGAGTCAAGCAATCGATAGTCCTGTGTTAACAAAATTGTTTACCTGAGGAAGACATAGAAATACCAGCGTTACAAAAACATGTTTCCGACATTGGTCCTCTTCCGCAGTTCAAGTGACTGAAAGCAAATGGATATTCACAAGGATTATCCAAATTTTATGACTGTTTATAGGAAAGAAAAAGCGAAACCCTATGGGTATGTGTTAATCAATAACCAGGAGTGAGAAACAAGTCAAACCATAGACAAAAAAAAGGTTAAAACTACAATACTCAAGAAACAGACTAAGATACAAGCTAAAAAACCAAAAAACTACGAAACCCAAAGCGAAAAAAAAAAAAGACAACTAAGAAAGCTAAAAAGTTACCAAAGAAGCAAATGAAGTGAGCGCAAAAAACAACCCATCTATAAAGCTAGATTTATCAAAGAGGAACAGATAACAACGATCAGTTAGGAACTTACCACGGTAAACTAAACGAAATAGCTAGACAGTCACATGAACAGAGACAGTCTTATAGAGACAATGGTTTTCATTGCATGAAGAGTTTACCCATAAAATTTTGTGTTTAAAAACCTTACACGTATGATCTATAACTTTTTATGTACGAAGATATGGGTTGTCTATGGAGGGGAATGTAATGTCTTTTATAGAGTAGAGCTTTCTATCTGTTAGTTGACTGTAGATTGACTGGCTAGAAACTTACTTGAAAAATCCCCAAAAGCTTAGATATTTTTTCTCTAGAGGGATTAACGCTAAAGAACCATACTCTAAATGTAGTTCAATGGTAGATCGATGAAATCCTGATAAAACGATGAAATCACGATAAAATCACGATGAAGCTACGATGAAACCACGATGAAACCACGATGAAACCCTGATGATACACGCGAGTAAACTAGATAATACACGAGAGTAAATTACATACAATTAAAATGTCATGTAAGTAATACACACTATTAAAATTACATATAGTAGTAGTAATAAACTAAAAATACAAGACCCTAATGAAACTTAAACTAGAACGATTCATAAATGTACACTTAAAGCACACATGTAACATCACACGTGAGTAAATAATACACGTGAGTAAACTAGATAATACGCGAGAGTAAATTACATACAATTAAAATGACATGTAAATAATACATACTATTAAAATTAATTTATAATTATTATACGTGAGTAAATAATACATGTAAGTAAACTAGATAATACACACTATTAAAATTACATGCAGTATTAATAAACTAAAATACAACACCCTGATGAAATCACGATAAAACTCTGATTTATAAATATACACTTTAAGCACACATGTAACATTACACATGAGTAAAACTATATACACGTGACTAAATTACATATAAAATGTCATGTAAAATTACACACTATTAAAATTACATGCAGTAGTAATAAAACTTTTTTTAAGAAAGCTGACATAGCACAGACACAAATCCACACTACAGGCACACCACAGGCTCACCATAGATACACTACAGGTATACTACAGAAATACTGTATTAGAAATGTTAGGTGGCTATATGGAGAGACCCTTCAAAAATACTGTATTAGAAACTACAGGTATACTACAGAAATACTGGGACCCTTCAAAATACTGTATTAGAAATGCTAGGTAGCTATATGGAGAGACCCTTCAAAATACTGTGTTAGAAATGTTAGGTGGTTATATGGAGAGACCCTTCAAATGTATCTCAGTATGTTAGGAGACTATATGGTATGAATGAATCAATCCTAATGATTCAATGAGGTGACTATATGGTTATGGTATGACCCTTCGAATGTGTCTCAGCATGTTAGGAGACTATATGGTATGAATGAATCAATCTAATGATTCAATGAGGTGACTTTATGGTTATGGTATGACCCTTCAAATGTGTCTCAGTATGTTAGGAGACTATATGATATGGATGAACCAATCAGAAACGTATGCATATATTACTTGGCAGGGTCCTCTTTTAGGATCCTGCTTATATGATATGTCACGTGGTATGAATTGACCAATCAGAATGCCGTATTTCCTTTTTCATGCCCATATATGGTATTCAGGGTCCTAGTGAGCCAGAACCCCCATTATCACACTACTTTTGTTTGTATTTGTTTGTGTGGTTTATAGGAATTATTAGTTGTTTAAATATTTGAAATTAGTTGCCAAGTATTGTATTTCAGTTGTAAGTTTTTTTCTGACTGACCTTTTCGTTCTTGATTCAATTGTATTGTAATTATTTTAGTTAAAGCGTTCTTCTATTCCGGCAAATTCTTCACGTCTTTTTTTTGCTGACCATAGGTCATTTTTTCTTCCAGTGTGTGATATGTAATATATCAAACATGAGACGCAGTGTTTCATCACCAGATGAAACACCGAGAAGAGAGTTAAAAATACGACGCGTAGTGGAGTATTTTTGACGAACTTCGAGGTGTTTCATCTGGTGATGAAACACTGTGTCTAATGTTTGATATTTCTTCTCAAACAAAATCATTTTTGAAGGAGAAATTAAGGATGCAAAAATGAGCAGTTTTTCATCCGATATCCAAACACTCATAAACATTAATTTCCTTTGAATTTTCTTTATGAATTATTAATGAGTTTGAGAAGTATTAATAAAGTTAATATGCATAAAGTTCTCGAAAGTTCTGATAATTAAAGGGCGCCGACAGCTGATGTTTTTTACATTTAAGGTCGCGGTTTCAATAGGTTTTCAACTATTATGATAAAATTCATAGTTAGCAAAACAAAATGGACTGGTTTTTGGCTAGGATTGGCACCGAGGCCACAATGGGACTAGGCAGACGTTCTGTGGAAAAGTGATGGAGATCAATACAAAGAATCGGCAATAAACACCTTTTATTTGCAATCAGAAATTTCAGCTCCAAACAGAATTAACTGAATTCATCGGCTTGCCTTATTACGGAGGGATAACTCCTAACATTACTTCAGAACTGTGTTTGTGCAAATGTAATTTATTTATCTCCCTTTGGTTTAAATTTACAAACTTGACAGACTTATCATGCTAAATAGGCCATTTGCACTAAGAGGCATGTGACATCGTTTTTATGAAAATGAAAGTTGTATGATTTTGCCTTCGAAAAACGATTAGTGGGTCATATCTTAAACAAAATAATAGTGATTTGGTTTTTCAAACCCGCACCATTTTCGTAAAATGAATAAGTTCGTAAATGGTCACGTGACCAAAATGAGATTTTTAAAATTATGAATTACCTCTCTCTCTGAACACATATTTTGCACTTAAACTTCAAGGAAAATGTTGAAAAGATGATGTGATAACGTTTACAGCACATCTGAGCGTAACTATGAAACGTTGAACAAGATATAAGCAAGAAGTAGTTTTGGCCGCCATGTTGGAGGGCAAGAGCATGCCCTCCAACATGGCGGCCAATACAAATCATACTACTTTGCTGAAAAATCAAAGTGCCGTAAAATATCTCCCTTAAATGCGTTTCCTCTCAAATTTCGGGTGTAAGATAATTTTTGTGTGCTCTAACAATTTTGGCATCAGCAAGATTCCAAATCACTGTTTAAAGGAAGCATTGGTCACGTGACCTCTTAGTGCAAGTGGCCTATTTCAGTATTACATCAAATGAAATGCAGTAAACCGTGTGCCTTATTAGCAAACTGCATTTTTCAATTTTTTTTGTGTTTAAACAATTCGGAATGCAGGCTAACTCATAGTGATGTCTATGTTTTTAATGTTCTCATATTACTCGAGTTCTGTTTCCCACTTATTAAAAAAAAAAACAATTTTTGAAGGCTCCTTGCAAATTTGCAATGTCTGGTGTTGTTTTACCCATGGGTTTCAACTAATACATTCAAATTGGGATGAACTATTAAACGACAGATCTTAAATTACCTTCGCGTCTTAACGACGCTGCGTCATGGAAATATAATTAAAGTGTCCATATCAGTCTACCTTATGGTTGTAGTAAGTAAAGTTTACAACAACGTCCATTCCTGAAATGTCTTTTCAAAAAGTACCAAAACTTGTTGAAATTGTGAAAAATCGAAATCTTCCAAACAGATATACAAAGCCTAGTTTTCTTGTGATATTTGGCTGCTTTATCTTCCAAGAAAACAGCAGCTCTGTCAGTTTTGTCTAAGGTCTTTTAACATGGTAGCACGCTCCTGATAGCATGTCGAACATGTCTTAACTTCCAGGAGTAGATCAGTGGGTTGAGAGAGGAATTAAGGAGCACCATTGTGCTAGCAGAAAGTCTAAACTGCTTTAATGCTGCACTTGGCCCATTAATTTGAAATGCGACCCAGCGACACGTGACTGGTAGATAACAAACGACGAACACAAGATACAAGTAAAATGTACCAACTGCCGCTTTTCTATCCCTCGCAGCATTCGCTATAACTTCCCCATTCTGTTCCAGTTGAGCTTGGAGGACATGAATTTGATTCGTGTGGTGTCGTAAGGCTAAATAAATCTTGATATACACCAAGACTGTAGTTGTGTAACAAAGAAACTCAATAGCTATTGTAATAGTGGAGGTAACGTTTTCTGCAGACCACTTCACTAGGAACGTCAAAATTAAGCTGAAAATCACAATCGAAGTGACCAAAGTAACAATACGCTTATGAGTTACAAGTTCCTGGTATCGGAGATGAAGATGAATTGCCAAAAATCTGTCTGCGGCTAGAGCCATAACACCAAATAAAGAAGTATAGAAGAGGAAATTCCCCATGAGGTAAAAAATGTTCGACGTAATCTCAAACGTTCGAGTTTGATCTTTTTCTTCGATCATCATGAAAAGCCTTGCAGTATGCAAAGGTTGGACAAACAAACCGACACCAAGATCAGAAACAGAAAGACTCAGGAGCAAAGTCCTGAAATTCTTTGGTAACGTCGAGGAGGCTTTATTCAGCGCGATTATTGTGGCAATGTTCAACACGATGGCGGTGAAACATAATAGGGAGTTAAAGACGCAGTTAGTAACGAGCGTCGAATAGAAATTGTCTTCTGAATTCATTGAATATAACTTGTTTGTATCTTGGGTAAAAGAAACTTGCAAGCTGAAGTATTTTTATCAAGGTTGTCTTGAGTTCACAATGCAAGGTTTTATTTATGGTACTGTATCCGAGGCAGCAGCAGTAGAGAGGTTGGTTCTCTAAATTTGAAAAGACCTTAATCTAAACCAAACTCAGGCTCTTGAACGACATGTCTGGCTGTTAAATTGATGAAATATGATGATCCAAGTACATACTGAAGTTGCTGAATTTGTTGAATATTTCGGCTTAACCATTGCTATTCGTCCGCTTTCCTGGCCCCGTTGAATATGAAACCTTTACAATCCTTTTGCTAAAGGGTATTTAACACCATGTGTGAACTTTCGTAAGCGAAAATAAATTGGCTAAAAAGTTCATAGTCCTTTTGCGCCTGATTTTAGCAGGTGTTTAGCGTCGTAGGTTCTGAATATTAGCTTATCTAAATGCAAATAACCTAACGTTAAAATACGTTGGGAGTAAAATTTGAACCGTGACAAATTGTGAAACCTTATACTCAAGCCATATGGTGAAAAAAAAAAATGTGCACCTAGGAGTAAAAGCACCAATTTGGCATTGTTAATGGTACTTAGGTTGCTGAAAATTATTAGCTACGGATCCCAGTCAGGGGGGAAATTTTGTACTAAGGAGGGGAGGTTGGGGCGATTGCAGTTTTCAAATAATCTGCTGTTTTCGAAAGGAAGGCTGTAAAGTTAAGTCGAACTCCTGCAATATCAATATGGCATGATGTCCTGAGGAAGTCAGTTTAACTAAGTCTAACTACTTTAATTTTCTAAATGGCGCGGGGAAGAAGGCTGAACACAGCTTAGGGGCGGGGGGAGGGGGATGGGAGCGCAGTACCTTAGCTTATGGAGTCGTCCGATAAGATTTGTTTGACGGTTTGATTTTTTCCGGACTTTTGCAGCTCTCTTATAAAGCTTAAATCAACACTGAGTTTGATATAATGCAATCGAGTCATAGTCAGGTCTCTTAGTGCAAAATATGGGCCGGATCGTTACAGATGTGACAAAAGAGTCCAATTTTGCTCAGAGTTTCCTTGGCACCTGCTGATTAATAATGCAGGAGGTGCTCTTTAAAAACGGTTCTAATTATAATTGTGGAGGCTCTCTTAACGAACACTCTCGCAAGCGGAAAGCTCTACATACGGCCGCCTTTACAAAACCCCGATTATTACTGGGCTGCCTGTGCGCCCAGTCATAAAATGGGCTTTCGGTCGTCCGTGTCAAAAAGTGGTCTCCCGGGGGAGGGAGGACACGAGGGTCTGGTACCGAGAAACGATGTTCTCACAAAGGGTTTCATATGAGTTTCTCTTGCACGAACCCTTGCACGGATACTTTTTGTACCTCGTCTGCCCTCCCCCTGAAAAACCCACAAAGCGTTGCGAACCTGAAGAAGGCTATTTGTGTTGTTCGAAGCGATTCGATCATGGGAGTCACTCGATAATTTTTTTATTGTTCGAGTTTAAGTCGGTTAGATGATGTTGGCGCTGGGAAACTCAGAGAAATGCTCGCGTTGCATTCAAACCGACACGCTGTTCACGGTAGGTTCACACTAAAAGATGACTGTGAGCGTCAGGCTTGGAACGCCGTGGCCGCTTCGTGAACTCAAAGAGAGAATTATCGATCGATGTAGTACATGAGCAATTAAGAAGCACAATTTATGAGCAAGGTATTTCACCAGTTGACGACACTATGGCTGAAGACTTGATTGTAAGCCGTCGTAGTCAGTGAAGCGAACAACTCAGTTGCCGATGAATGGCACTACGCACGTCTATGAGCGAGGGACGTGACAACTTTGCCATGTTAGAAGACTGGCGTTTCCTTTAAATATTTCCTTCTATTTAATGCAACACACGCCACTTTGGAGGTCTAAATTTCGGATACTGAGGATAAAGAAGACATGGACAAAAATAGGGACTCTGAGAATTTCGCGCACAATGCACAAGTTTAAAGCTTCACCGGAACATCCCATCCGGGAGCTTCACAGAGAGCGACTTGAGGAAAATAGGAGCTGTTACTGACAAGGTTTGGTGACTGAGTAGAGCATACAAGTGTAGCCCACGTCGAGGTTTCAGGGGGTTTGCTTTTGTTTGTATTTGTATCTTGCTAAGCTTTTATCATTAAATTTGTACATGATCTTGTGATCACAATTCTGTGTTTTCGCCCATTCAGCAAGCACGCTATATTGATGTCAGCATTAGCGAGTTTCATAAACATGCCTTTGAAAGTTTTTTAGCTCTCGTGATGTTTCTTGATATTTCTTTTACCATTTTATGAAGATGTTAACTGAAGTCACCGCAAAATAGAAACTTAAAAAAGCGTATAATACATTTATCTCGAAACATAACACACATGACTTGTACGACCTTTATTTTCGTAAAGGTGTTTTGAATACGAACGAACACAGTCAATGTGAGAGGCAAAAACAGCATTAATATAAATGAACCATAGGGTTTTAACTAATATAAGGGTCAATTATTGTGCATTGAGATGAATCGCTTGAAAAGAGAGGCTTCGCTTGAAGATGTGATCAGAAGTAAACAAAGGCATAATAGTGCGTCACGTTCAGTCATTTTAATATCCAAGGAGTCACTGTGAATAGTGTTTCCATATTGTTTAGCTGGCACAAAAACTTCGGACGAGTTACAAAGCGGCATAGTTATCTTCCATGAAGAAAAGTTCGTCTTGGGTGAGACAAACAGAACTGGAGCGAATTTTTAACTCGCATCGGTATCAGGTAAAAAATATGTTATCGATCGTTTCATCTATTTACATTGTTTGAAGTGCGTGCTGGTGAACGCAACATGCGAGCGAGAAATCTTTAAACTTTTTTAGGTCTCAAAATGCAAAGGATTTTATTCCTTTAAGTTAGAGAAAAATACCTTGAGGAAAATCTTAAAACTGAATATTTTTCATCTTGTGGAAAAAACAGTGCGTTTTCTTGTAGACTGTGGACCGCAAATTAGGATCGCACTTTTCACAATTATGCGAATTCTGAAGTTCAGAAGCCAACCGACGATTGCGTTTTTCGCTGCTCTCAATCATCTTAACGGACCTTTACTTCACAGGTTCAAAAGGTCATGGTTTGTGATTTGTGGATTTCGATCCGTTTTGTGTTTTTCTCTGTTTCAAGGTTCGTTGCTTGTGATCGTAATTATGATTGACGGCAGCTATAAACACAATTGTGAAGGTGGCTTTTGAACTTTGGAGTTCGCATGTTTGTGAAAAGCGCAGTAAAGTCTCCGTGCAGTCAGTGAGGCCCCTGGATCAGGCGGGATCAATGGGCAGTTAACTGTCTGTTTTAGTATACTTCTGGTTTTCATACAATACAATATTTCTGTCTAGTGTAAATCAGCTCAGTCTGTCGCATTTTATGCTTGTAGAACGACAACAATTTTTGGAATTTCCAGTTACGTCAAACTAGTCACGTTATACTGTCACGCTATATTTTGGGGCACAGAGGGATTGGGGGAGGGGTACGTGGAAATAATGCAAATTGTTTCCTGCTTAGAATTAATGGCTAACTTGTTTATTTTTATTCATAATGGTGGAATTTAACAGTTATTATACAGCCCCCACTTAAAAATGGTACTCTTTTTTTTGGTTACGAAACTCTTTCAAAAGGGTACAATGTTCTGAATGAGTTTATTTTTCAGTCTCACATGAGGTTCTCTCGCATGCAATGGTTGCCGACAAGGTTTTATGGTAGCCTGAGTGTGTATAGCCGCCTCCTCCCTTCAGAAAAAATAGCCCCTTTGCAGGCCAGTTAAAAATCGCCTTTCGGCGATTCTTGTTTCAACTCCCATACAAACTCTGTATTTTTACATTCCCGTAAGCGGCCAGCTTTAGTTACGGACACCTTTTTCGCGTTCCGAGGGTGTCCGCTTCTGAGAGCATTCACTGTATAGATTAAAGGGGCGCTTAATTTTCACCTATAACAAGGAATTGGGTGTCCTGTGGTGGGTGCTCTTTTTGTTTGATTTGGCTTAGAAAACGACTGAAATTTCTAGATTTTTAATTTGGTAATGTTCAGTTGTTGTTACACTATTCACAATAGTTTTACAAGTTTACAAACTAGTGCCTAGTCTCCACTCGGTAAGTGTAGCTATGTTTGTTGTGCGGCTATCGGTGTCACTGCTAAGGCTTGCCAGTAATAATTACATGTCAATTGTCAAAAAAGATCTTCAAGCCAGCTTTCAAAGTTGTGATGCGATAGCATTAAAACCCAAAGGAATTACATCCTAAACAAAAGAACCCAATCCCAGCTCGGTCATCTTCTCCGACAAACAAGGACCGGAAATGGTTAAAATTTTGACATGTCCGAATGAAAGACCTCTTGAGCCGTAACTGACAACGCGCCCACTTCGCGCAGTTAAAATTATATTACAATTTGCTTCGCTTGTAATACTGTTCTTCAGATCGACAAAAAAAAAACATACCTCTCCAGGAATTATTAACACTTTAAATTTTTGACACATTTGCATTTACAAAGCAGTGTGAGCTCGCTGCATGCCTAGACACCTGTAAGCAGCTCATTCACTTGAGAGCCCTCGTACCATCCTCTTTTTCCCAGAGGAACTGTTGAGGAGATGTTTCTACTTGCTCAGAGTGCACACTGGATCATGTGGATGTCCAGATTCCAGCTTCATCGGTGGGCGTGTTATGAAGGGCATATTTCCGAGTAAAATGAATGAAATTGTAATGGTGTTTAAGCGATTTAAGAAAGAAAATGAGCGATTAAAACACACAACGTTTTAATTCAAAGACAACCCATAGCTCTTTGACTAAGGAAGCCTTAACTCTGTATCCGCTATCGAGATTGGCGCGGCGCAGTTTTGCTCCATCACAGAAATCACTGTTCTTTTGTGTAAACGGAAGCCCTATCCGGTCTGATTTTCGTGGCGGTGTCATCATCTGTGCAATTGTTGGTGTATAGACCACGTTTTCATGTTCAAGTTGTCGATACATCCTTCTTTGCTAATCCTCCAATACGCTCGACCAGAAACGTTCAACTCCTTATGTGTTTCTGGTTCGACTTAAGAGGTACTTGTGTATAATTGTGTGCAAACCAATTCCTCTGGCTTGAAAAATAGAATTGTCCTTGAGAAGTCCTTGAAGAAGGTTGTTAAAGCATTTATTTGATCTCGTTTCCTTATCCTTCTGGCATACTGTTGTAGTCGACCAAAAGGAGTTGCAAAGAGTATGGATTGAAATTCCTAGATCTAGATTCTACATGCATTTGCTTTGTAATGAAGAAACTTTATGGAAGTAAGTTCAATATATGTCATTGCTCTCATTAACCCGCTTTACTTTAATCTCACTTGTGCTGTCATCTTTATTCGTAGACAAGGTAGTAGAAGAAAAGGTGTTGGTTCAACCCAAGTTTATTCCAACCGGACCCATAAAGGATCCTATCGCCAGAGGAAAACCACAGTGGAATTAGACAAGGAAGTTTCTTCTTTTTTAGATACCGTAAAATTTCGAAAATAAGCCCCTCCAAATTTAAGTCCCCCAAACTCGTAATGCAAAAAACCCTCCGTTAAATCGCTCCTCCAAATATAAGCCCCCCCCCCCCGGAGCTTGTACTTGGAAATTGCCCTCAAATACAAAGTAAAACAAAGCAAAAACGGTAAATTTCTTTCCAACTATAAGGCTAGCCCAATCGATTTTGAAACGCAAATTTCCCTCCATAGATAAGCCCCTCCAAATATAAGCTCCTCCAAAAATAAGCCTCTCAAGAAGGGCTTTTGAAAAGTATAAGCCCCGGGGCTTATTTTCGGAATTTTACGGTATTCCCTAATTCGAGCAGCTGGAGGGAGTCTTAGAGCTCGTGCGTTCATTCCCTCCTACGTTCCCCAAGAAAATAGGCCCCGTTGGGGAGAAGTCTTTACACTTAGCAACGGAACACGTTCAGACTTCATGTTACTGCACAGATATTCGATTGGTATATTTATCAGACTCTCGTTATTTATTAAGTAAAACTTATTTCTGGGGAACTATACAGCTAACTTGAAAGCTATTTATAGCGCTTATGCCATGATAATAAGGATTTTTTACAATAATTGATGTCAGTTGGGGTTTGACATTGTTTCCTTGTCTTCTCACCAACATTTTGTAGGCAAACCCGTGGGAAAAAAAAGCGTTTTCACGACCATTTTATTCATTTGTAAGCAACGTTTGCGTTCTTATTTTGCTAAAAAAAAAAGGTAACTAACTAATTAGTTAATTGAAGGCACTAAGTCAGATTTTTAAAACTTGCTGCGTGAGATGTAATCCACCCCATAGCATACTGCGTGCCATCCTCGGAGACCGGCAGGGGCAGTCAGTCGGGTCGGGAGAAAAGGCGCGACGAAAGTTTTCAAGTACAGGCGATAGAGCCCCTGGGTACCGACTCTCACCGAACCGTTTCCAAAAATTCAAGCGGATGCCGGCTCCTGATTGGGCACAAAAAATGGTTTGTATTATTGTGCCCAATCGGCGAACAGTTTCTCCTGGGTTCTTTTCGTGTGTTTCGTACACGACGGCTATTGTCTCGATCACGGCTTGTCTGGGTTATGCACCAAAGAAAATTGCACGCAGTCAGGAAACTTTGAGTTTGATATAAATCCCCATCTGATTTCAAAATACTGTCTGGCCGAAAACTAAAGACACTTTTCCAAAAATACAAGCTTCAACATACAGCAGGTATTCACGCTTGCATCGGCCACGTCTTGCGTAAATATATTTATAGAGAATTTTTAAAAGATACCACGACGGAAACGTCGCAGGGAAAAGTGAATTCGTATTTTTTTTCAGTCTCTATCGTGATTATTCCAACTCGCTTACTTTGTCAAATGCAAGCGAACTCTTCTGGAGCTGAATTTCTATCAACCATATCCAAGTTCATGAAGAGAATGAATTTTGTCATTGCTTGTTTACGTCCTTCACAAAACGTGAAATTAGGCATTTTCACGGGTAGTCGTGCAGTTGACGGCAAAGAAATGTACAAAAAAGCGTGATGCACGTGCAAAGTTGTTGTTTTGCCTTGTCAAGCTTTTGCTTATTTGACTTTCTTGTCGCCGCCGCATCTTAAACTTCCTATTATGTCCTATTATTTACGATACACTGTGATCCGTCAAAAACAGAATATTCGTGCCAAATTCAATTGCTCCTGCTGATAGCATCCCAAACGTTTCTTCGACTCATCGGTAGTTCCTTCGTTTCTTGTTAGGAAAGTAGAAAATAAAAGTTTCCCTCGCACGCACAAGCTTGGTGAACGGACGGGCAAGTGTGCCGAGACAATAGCCGTCGTGTACGAACTCACGAAAAAAACTCAGGAGAAACTGTTCGCCGATTGGGCACAATAATACAAAGCATTTTTTGTGCCCAATCTGGAGCCGGCATCCGCTTGAATTTTTGGAAATAGTTCGGTGAGAGTCGGTACCCAGGGGCTCTTTCGCCTGTATTTGAAACCTTTTCTCCCGACCCGACTGACCGCCCCTGGGTCTCCGAGGATGACTGCGTGCCTGTTTTATTAAATTTAACCATGTTATAAAGGAGCAGGGGACTGGGTACGAATACCTGAAATTGATTGAATCGATAAAAGCAATGCAGAGATTAGAACATTTACTATTGACTGCACTTTTAAGGCCCACGATTTTTAGAAACTTTTGAAAGTCAACATTTGACGCCCCCTTTTTTTCTAATCTCGCTCAAATTTTGCAATCTGAATTAGCAATATATGTCAAAAAAATTATCAATAAAGGCGGAATAGTACAGTTGTTGAAGTGTTTGGTTGCCAAAGCTTTTTTCTCTCTCCCCTGCTTTTCAGTTCACCAACTTCAATTTCAATTCCTTTCTCTGCTTTCTCTCTCCTTATTTGCAACCCCCGGGGCAAGGTTGTCCCTATTTGCTGGTATTCCCTCGAAATTGCATGCAAGAAGTAAGTATAGAAACCTAAGAGCAAGTGACACACTCACCAACCCACGGTTTTACCAGTACCTTACACATGCGCTCAGCCCTTGTACAATTGAAAGCGGCCTTCTAGCCTGCGAGCAAGCTCTCTATTTGGGGGACACCGTGAAAAGTCACGCGGTACGCGCGAGCGAGGGAAACGAAACTACCGTCGAATCCCGCCTTTTATTATGGACACCCGCTTAATACGGGCACCTTGTTATTACGAACAGTTTTCTTTGCCCCTGGGGAAAGTCCACACAATTTCTCTAAATTCAACCCGCTTAATACGGACACCCGTTACTGCCTAGACTACGAGTGGTCCCCCATTTTTCCTCAGCGAAACGCGAGCGCGCGTGAAAATCACCCCACGCAAGAAAGGCGAGACGCGGTGGGGGGAGCTTATTTTTCTCCCTCCCCAACGCGTCTCGCCTTTCTCGCATGGGATGATTTACACGCGCGCTCGCGTTTTGCTTGCTCTACTATCCCTGAGGAACAATGGCTGACTACTCGTAGTCAGCTCCTGTCGTAGTCTAGTTACTGCGGACAACGGACACTTTTTTCTTGCTTGATAGCATGTTTTAAAGTTATAAATAAATGAATAAATAAATAAATTTTTAATGAATAATAAAACAATTATTGGTTTCTGCTTTTGTATGCTACACGAAAAGTCGAAATTAGACCAGGGGCAAATCGACGGCCAATGCACTTTAACGTCCTCAGTCGGTGTAACTATGCGTACCATACGAAAGCCAAATCCATTAACTTTTGGCGCTTTTAGTTAAGACCTTTCAATAAGCTAATGTTCATGACCTGTTAAAATAGGAACAAGTGAGTTAAAAAAAGGTATTACCAAGCACTTTAAAGCTTGTACCAGCTTTGAGTCACGCTAAGAATGATAAATATGAATACGAGATAAACGTCGTTTCTTCAGTTATTATTATATGATTATTGAAATTTTACACTGCTGATATGATGTTAAAGCTGGTTTCTTCTCTGGCTTCGGGTAACATCAAGTTGCCCAGAGACGCTAAGGAACACAATATGTTTGCTTTCCTCTCCACTTGGCCGATCAGGTCTCATCACTCCACCTTTACATTCTACACTTAGGATCAATCGGCGACTTGATCTTTGCTTTCCCTTAATTTGTACGTATAGCTTGATCGTGTGCAGCAACGACAAGAGCTTTTATTTCTATCTTACGTCTTAAACTAAATCCACGTTTCAGTCGCTTTGGCTTATACCAAGAGCCATAATGCAGGCTAACTTATAGTGATGTCTATATCTCAGCTCACTCTGTGGTTTTTTAATGTTCTTATATTACTCTATTTCTCTTTCCCACTTATTGAAAAAAAACACACCTAATTTTTGAAGGCTAAATTATTGCAAATTTTCCAAGTCTGATCTTGTTTTACCCATGGGTTTCAACTAATACATTCAAATTGGTATGAACTATTAAACGACAGATTATAAATTACCTTCGCGTCTTAACGACACAGCGTCATGGAAATATCATTAAAGTGCCCATATCAGTCTACCTTACGCTAATAGTAAAGTCTACAACAACTTCCATACCTGGAATGTCTTTTAAAAAAGTACCAAAACGTGTTGAAATTGCGAAAAATCGAAATCTTCACACAGATATACAAAGTTTTTCTTGTGTTGTCTGGCTGTTTTATCTCCAAGAAAACAGCAGCTCTGTCAGTTTTGTCTCAGGTCTTTTAACATGGTAATACGCTCCTGAGAGCATGTCGAACATGTCTTAACTTCCAGGAGTAGATTAGTGGGTTGAGAGAGGAATTAAGGAGCACCATTGTGTTAGCATAAAGTCTAAACTGCTTTAATGCTGCATTTGGCCCATTAATTTGAGATGTAACCCAATGACACGTGATTGGTAGATAACAAACGACGAACACAAGATACAAGTAAAATGTACCAACAGCCGCTTTTCTATCCCTCGCAGCATTCGCTATAACATCCCCATTCTGTTCCAGTTGAGCTTGGAGGACATGAATTTGATTCGTGTGGTGTCGTAAGGTTAAATAAATCTTGATATACACCAAGACTGTAGTTATGTAACAAAGAAACTCAATAACTACTGTAATAGTGGAGGTAACATTTCGTGGAGACCACTTCACTAGGAACGTCAGAATTAAGCTGAAAATCACAATCGAAGTGACCAAAGCAACAATACGCTTATGAGTTACGAGTTCCTGGTATCGGAGATGAAGATGAATTGCCAAAAATCTGTCTATGGCTAGAGCCATAACATTAAAAAAAGAAGTATAGAAGAGGAAATTCCCCATGAGATAAAAACTTTTCAACGTAATCTCAAACATTCGAGTTTGATCTTTTTCTTTTATCATCATGAAAAGCCTTGCAGTATTCAAAGGTTGGACAAACAAACCAACACCAAGATCAGAAACAGAAAGAGTCAGGAGCAAAGTCCTGAAATTCTTTGGTAACGTCGAGGAGGCTTTATTCAGCGCGATTATTGTGACAATGTTCAACACGATGGCGGTGAAACACAAGAGGGAGTTAAAGACGCAGTTAATAACGAACGTCGAATAGAAATTGTCAGCTGAATTCATTGAATATAATCTGTTTGAATCTTAGGTAAAAGAAACTTGCAAGCTGAAGTATTTCTATCAAGGTTGTCTTGAGTTCACAATGCAAGGTTTTATTTATGGTACTGTATCCGAGGCTGCAGCAGTAGAGAGGTTGGGTCTCCAAATTTTTAGTGAAAAACCTTAAACTAAACCAAACTCAGGCTCCTGAACGACATGTCTCACTGTTAAATTGATGAAATATGATGTTCTTCTTTCCAAGTATATACTGTAGTTGCTGAATTTGTTGAATATTTCGGCTTAACCATTGCTATTTGTCCGCTTTGCTGCTCCCATTGAATATGAAACCTCTACAATCCTTTTGCTAAAGGGTATTTAACACCATGTGTGAACTTTCTTAAGCGAAAATAAATTGGCTAAAACGTTCATAGTCCTTTTGCGCCTGATTTTAGAAAGTGTTTAGCGTCGTAGGTCTGAAATATTAGCTTATCTAAATGTCAATAACTTAACCTTAAAACACGTAGGGAGTAAAATTTGAAAAGTGACAAATTGTGAAACCTTATACTCAAGCCATATGGTGAAAAAAAAATGTGCACTTAGGAGTAAAAGCACCTATTTGGCATTGCCAGTGGTACTTGTAATAGGTTGCTGAAAAGTATTAGCTACGGATCCCAGTCAGGGGGGAAATTTTGTACTGGGGGGGGGGTTGGGGCGATTGAAGTTTCCAAATAATCTGCTGTTTTCGAAAGGAAGGCTGTAAAGTTGAGTTGAACTCCTGCAATATCAATATGGCATGATGTCCTGAGGAAGTCAGTTTAACTAAGTCTAACTAATTTAACTTTCTAAATGGCGCGGGGAGGAGGGTTGAACACAGCTTAGGGGCGGGGGAGGGGATGGGAGTGCAGTACCCTTAGCTTATGGAGTCGTCATAAGATTTGTTTGACGGTTTGATTTTTTCCGCTCTCTTGTAAGGCTTAAATTAACACTGAGTTTGATATAATGCATTAACTATTATATTGATGGTGCCTACACTAGGATGCTTCGCACAGCACTCAAAACGTGTCTTGGAGGGACCACATTACAAATGAAGATCAGTACGGTCACCTTCCAAAGTTTCTAGCTAGATCAGGGAAAGAAGAATGAGAGTAGCTGGGCATTGTGTTAGACACAAAGAGGAGGAAGCATCGAAGCTAGTCAAACTAAGAGAGGAAGACCTAAGACCACGTACATATACACACTTTGCTTGAGGAAACATGGTTCGCCTTTATCGAAGAACTCAGAACGGCAATGCTACACCAAAGTGACTGGAGAGGGAGGGAGAATCCACGTTGTCCGGGCTGGCGCTCGACCAAACGAACTGAACTAACTAATTAATTACCACAAGACAGGCACTAAGTTTTCTGTCTAAATAATTCTGTGTCTTTAAGGATGCGAGCAATTCCTCTTACGCTCCACCTAAGTTAAAAGTAGAGGAAGCTCACCCACTGAAGAAGCAGCCTCCGTAAACCTTTATATCTACAGTGCTCCTTTGGGGTAACTTCTTTCTACTATCATCATCTTTTCATCACTGTCACTCGCTTAGTTTTCCTTTTAGTTCTCGCTGTTAAGTGCCCAAACTGATTTCTACACTAAATTTGAGCCATTTAGGTTGCTTTTCACTGAATACCTTTCTAATTGAAACTTTTCTTTTGGTCAGCCTTTAGTCAGCTGTGGTGTTTCAAAAGACCTACACGACTATGTTCAGGAGACCTCTAGAATCTTTTTCACCGCACAAAACGCACTAATGTCTCGGTCGATTTCTGACACAAAATTTTTTGTTAAAGGCTTTTTCCTTCATTTCTTTCTTTTTTTACTCAGTTCTTTTATCTTTGACATAAAGATGAAAATATATCTAGAGTGAAAGAAGGACCAATACATTATTGAAAATATGAAGTGGCTGATAACCCAGTCCCTGTTGCATAAAAGAATCGATCATTTACTCCGTCTCTGTAACTGTCTCATGTTTTATTTTTGTAAAAGGTTGGCGCTGCTAAATTCCTAAAAAGAGCAATTCTGATCTTTCTGAGGGTGAAAAATGGCTAAGCCTCATACAATCGAGCGAGCAAAAACCAGCTATTTCTGTCCGGGCCTCTTTTTCTTCCCTACTTCCGTACGCTCTTACATGTAAACTTTTGACTTCCATCAGGAGGTATCTCAAAAATATTAGTGAAGTGGCTTGGAGTCATCATTATCAAAGGGTGCATGTATTTTGTCAGCTCTCTCGAAAAAGTAGGTAACAAGTATTCTATAGGGTTCATCATCTTGTGCGCCTTTCAAGACGATGGGAATGCGGCAGTTTTTCACACCGCTTTCCCGCCTTCTTTGTGTGTTTTCCTGACCAAACCAAAACGGCCATGACCATTCCTCAAAAAGGCACCATGTGCCTCCCCTGTGCATATTTGAGTGGGTTCCACAGCTAATAAAAAAATTGGTACAACTTATACTATCATTGTGGCGAGTTTGATGCTTTTACCCAAAAGTGCACTATTTAGCTGTTTTATTTACGGCCATATGGCGAGACTATCATAGGCGACAGTGCCACCTTTCTTTCTCGCCTCTCTGTTTAATATATATACAGAAGATATCACGACAGATGTTGGAGAAAAAGAGGGATCAGTAGACTTTAACGAGCTGAATGTCCATGGACATAAAATCAAGCGGACGATACTATCTTGCTATCCCATGGTGGAATGGGATTATCTTATCTTGTTGAGGCAGTGGACAAACATGGTGGTGAGAAATCCTTGAACTTAAATGCAAAAAAAAGGCCAAGAAGACCGAAGACCGACAAAAAAAGGAAGATCGTCAAATAGAAATAAAAGCCAATGGTGAAATCTCGGAATGGGTTTCCAAATATGTTTATCTCTAAGGATCTACAATATCGGGAGATGAGATGGGTTGGAGGAAATAGAAAGCATGAGGAGGCTTGCTATGGCAACGAATGAAGAAACCAACAAGCTGTCGAAGTTAAAATTCTTGTCGAATGGTCAAGATCTTCAAACAAAACTACGAATTCTTAGAACATGCATTTTCTCCATAGTTACATATAGGAAACTTTAAAAATGTCATGGACGAAGCACAGCAGAAATAAGTCAGTTAGGTAGGAACTCAAAGTGGTTAAAGATTTTTATAAGTGAGAAACAAATGCTGAATATATTTTGGCCATTTGAAAAGAAGTGAGGGCTTAATCTGCTCATTTTGGAGGGAAAGCTAGATGGGAAAAGAGAAAGAGGAAGACCGAGAAGGCAATGGGAAAGGGACATAAGGGATGTTTTCGACAGTGTCCCTAACGTTGGAAGATTGATAATTGACAGAAACCGTTTCCGCTGTGCGTTCAATGATGCAACGTTTTATGGGGATAAGCAGTAAGAGTGGTAGTAGCCATCTTTCCTTAGCCTACTGGTTTTTAAGGTTGAATTTGGCGTCTATTGTGCAAATAACGAAACGACTTTGAATATGTTGACAAACGAGTCCGCCTCAATCGATGAGAAACTAAGAATGTTGTTGCTGCCCGTTCTTGTTTTTTCACCCTGCCTGTTTAATTTGCGAACGGCGCCTAGACATGCTGTGAAAAGGTGACGCCGATAAATTCATTTTTTCAAAATGATGGCGTACGAACTTACAGGCTCATGAGACTCTTTTCTCTCAAGACATATTAATAAAATATAAATAGTTTCCTGTTTTGTTAAGAATGCTTTGTACCCACATTGGGACCCCAACGGATGTCTTTGGAGGAGTATGCTGAGAAGCAACAGCTTACTCCTTTTTTTCAGAAGTGCCTAGATATATTCAACCAAAAAACCAACAAACACACATCGTGAGCTTTTTCTTTCTTCACTGCCTGGTCTTGCAGAACTGGCTTGTTCATGCAAGAGACAAAGTACCCAGCGCAATTTTAACAAATTATGCCAATAACTCATCGACAAATGATTGTCGACAAACGATTGTCGACAAATGATAATTTATTTACACATCGAACTGGGAACTGCTAGTAGTTGTTTCACGTTTTTTTAAAACAGCACTTGACTCAGCGAGCCTCTCATCGTCTTCAACCAATTACTATTTTTTAGCATCAATGGCGGCAATGATTTCAGTCTACCGCCTTTTAGTAAAATCCAAGTAGTGGTCTATTATCAATGCCGCGTTCTGATTGGTTGAGCTACTACTAGGCTATATGTTATAGCCCACTAGTAGCGAAAAGCGCGGGATTTTGGCGGCAAAAAAGGATTAAAGTCTAGCTTTAACTAGCTGGGCTATTGACTCAGGGCCCATTCGGGCTCGAGGAATAATTGTTTCAGTAAAATCCAACTAGTTGGTCAAAAAATCGAGAATAAAAATAATTAGTATGTGTAATCAAATGGTGACGAGCCTTTAGGCGAGGGAAATTATTAGGATTTGGACAAAACGCAAGTGAAATTATTCCTTGATTTCACGAGTATACCATTTGATTACCTATTAATATCATGGGTGACGAATTACGTTAGCAATCTTGGATTTTTGACACGTTTATCCTGGATCGTATCGATGGACAACTCCTGCACTCTCTCGAACGTTTAGAGCTTAAATTTGGCTTAAGTTCAGAGTTTTTCGACAAAATGGCTGTTAGAATCCGTCTTGATGTGCTCTTTCGTGTGTTCAGGTTTTCTAAAGCGTCTTTTTGTGCCGTGACATCTTCGTTCATGACATTTTGAAACTTCGTCGCCATCTTGACACTGAGAGGTACGGAAGGTTGCCATGGCAATTTTGCAATTTCACTTGTGAAATTACAAATTAATTCGCGCCAAAATTAAGGAGTAACTCGTCACCTATGATATTAGCCTGTATATTACTTTCCTATTGATCATTGAAACCCGCTATGTTGATTTTCGGTGTTATTTATTTATTTCTTTTCTTTTAACAGGTGCCCATGACTCATTAAAATTACTATTATTTTTAAGTTGCGCAATTTTATAGTCTCACTTTGGCAGGCAAAATTATAATTTTATAAGTAATACTGAAGTGATCTTAATCGACGTTTCTCAAAACAAAATGATTATATGCTCGAGCAGTTGAATTATCTTCAAGAAAATGATAAAATAGACAGTATAATTTTACTAAAGATGGCGAGATTAGCGAAGGCCAGTGTTCGGTTGCTGTTTGGTGGCGGACTCGCGACAAGTTTGGGAGCCATTCAAATTGATTATTCCGTTGCGGCTTCACCGTTCGCGAAAATCCTTCTTGGCTCCGCCGCCCCGCCGCCAAAAATGTCCTCCACGAATAAAAAAAATACCCCGCACATAGCAATCCCCCCAGCTACGTAGCCTAACTATTCCAAGAAATATTCATGACTCAAAAACAAGACAGCTGTTGATCGTCTGTTGCTAAATACCGTAAAATTCCGAAAATAAGCCCCGGGACTTATATTTTTCAAAGGCCAATTTTTGAGGGGCTTATTTTTGGAGGGGCTTATATTCGGAGGGGTTTGTCTATGGAGGGAAATTTGCGTTTCAAAATCGATTGCGCTAGGCTTATAGTTAGAAGTAAATTTACCATTTTTGCTTTGTTTTACTTTGTATTTGAGGGCAATTTTCCAAGTACAAGCCCCAGGGGGGGTTATATTTGGAGGGGCAATTTAACGGAGGGTTTTTTGCGTTACCGGTTTGGGGGGGCTTATATTTGGAGGGGCTTATACATGGAGGGGCTTATTTTCGGAAGTCTCCGGTATATTTTAATACCCATCGATAGGTCAGTATGGTCGGGGTAGAGGATGTTTTGGGGGCACGTAATTTTGCTAAACCCACAGATGAATTTGCAAATATGAAAACTCCCAAGATATTCATTCTAGTTTTGGCGAAGAGTTGAGACCATTTTATGACTGTCTTTTGGATACAAATGGTGCGAATTTGCGATGTATTTTTGAGCGTTACAAAAAGCCTTTCGTGAAGGTACGTGATTTTAATTTTGATGAACTTATGACAAGAATTTAAGATCTGCTTTCCTCTTTTAAACATTCAGTCAAAGCAAAACTGGCACGCTTTCTTGTCTTGACGGACAATTTTCCTCTCCTTCCAATACTGGGTGCCCTCATTCGTCATGGATTCTGTTAATCATTACAACATCTCTTTGGGACAAATAAGCTTGAAATGAATATCACAAAACCTTTGTTTCAGTGAGAAAACTGAAAAATATAATTAAAAAACATGAGGTTTTTGTATTTTTCCTATATTAGCATTACAAGCCAGTAATACGTTCGCGGAACTCTTTTACATCTTTGACGATAAAGCAATAAAATTGTCCAAAAAAAGGCAGCGCTTCCGCATATTCGTCGAAACGAAGAAAGGTTCATTAGTTACCTGAGAGTGTTCGGTGGTGTAGCAGGATATGGAACATAAATGAAGCAAATTGCACCACCGAAATCATATCTGACAATCATTTCTTTTAATAGCTTTACTTTTAATTACTCTTACAACTTATCTTATACGATTTTGTGTCGTTTGTGAATCGCTAGATCTGTTTTAAACAATAAGACTCGTTA
Source organism: Porites cylindrica (assembly GCA_964035525.1). Taxonomy (NCBI): domain Eukaryota; kingdom Metazoa; phylum Cnidaria; class Anthozoa; order Scleractinia; family Poritidae; genus Porites; species Porites cylindrica. The sequence goes on from OZ037780.1 coordinate 31,177,205, forward strand.
TCGAACAAACCAATAAATAAAACTTATAGCCGAGATCCGGCATATATAAAAGCAACTTAACTTAGTTCTTATCTTATCTTAATTTTTGTTTAAACTTAGATGACGTGTTTACTAACACAGGGATGTAAACACCTTTAACGAGGCTAGTTGCAATTGATCACCTGTGCATCAGAACCACGCGTACGAGCCAGAATCAGGGAGAGTGACTAAAATTTGCCTTCTTTGCAAGTCAGCCGGGCTCATATACTGTGGAACCCTGAGCTGGTTGTTTCGGCTAGGTTTAATAAGGTAAATGAATGCACTCTTAACTGTTTTAGGGCTTCTAAAATAACGTCAATTATTAAGTTCTTCTTTAAAAATAAACTCGGAACGTTTACTGATTTTTTTTTAAAATAAAAGCAAGAAAATATCTGGTCACGTTTCTACACGAACGCGCTCTCCGAGAAAAACGTGCTTCTGCTCGAAGAAAATCGCTCTCTGAAGAAAAATTGTAGACATATAGTAAAAGTACACTATATTCGTGTCTTCTTTGGAAGTGTAAATGAGTTGTATTTTATTTTTAATTAGTGTTTTTACCTTTCGTAACAATCATTCCACGCCGAAAATTGCTTACTAAAGACAATTCGTTGGATCTGTTTTATCTACAAACGTCAAGCTAAATAAATATAAGTTTTAATTATGTTTTAATATCAATATTACAAGTCGTTGACAAGGTTATTTTTAACAAGGAATTAACAAGCACTACACTTTTTCGCAGGGTGGCATCAAGTTCTATTGAGTTTGAAGTCCAAGATTCGTGTGTTTACTGCCAACCATTATAATATGAATCTCTGTGCGCATTACACCAGGTCTTCATTAATCATTCTTTATGATTATCCAACGTTCAGTTTATTTTACTGCCTTGCGTGTGGTATATTTTCTTTAACAGCGATAATTGGAAATTCCATTGTGTTTTATGCGTTTTGGATTTCGGGCTCCCTGAATCAGGCATCAAAAATGCTCCTTCTTAGTCTCGCAGCGTCTGATCTTGGTATAGGCTTGATGGTTTTGCCACTGAACGCCGTTTTGATGTCACAGATGTATGGACTCGTGCGTAGTAATAAAATTGTCAAAGATCAAAACGTGATGGCAACATGTCCTCTCCTCAAGGCGACGACATTCCTTTCTACCTTTTTCTGTGGAGCCTCGCTGATGACTGTTGGAACCATTTCAATAGATCGATACCTTAGTCTGCTATTACATCTTAGATATCGTCAATTAGTAACTTTGACGCGAATTCGCACTGTCCTGGCTGCTATCTGGATAATTTCTTTCCTGGCCGCAATGTTAGAGACATTACTGGACTTAAATGTTATAATTATCACCTTTGGAGTGGTGATAGTTATTTCAGTAGCCTCCTTCGCCTACTGGAAGATTTATACTATCGCCCTTCGTCATCAGAATCAAATTTGTGTTCAAGACGCTCATCAAAATCAAATTTGTCAATTAACCCAGTTCGCGCGCGCCAAGAAGATGGCAATGAAAACCTTTTCTATTTTTGTTGTGTTGGTGATCTGCAACGCTCCCTCGATTGTTATTATTCCTATGTTTCTGACTGCAGACTCCCCTTCATCTTTGTTAATTTTATTTACCCACCTGTCCATTTTTCTTATTTTTTTTAATGCTTGCTTAAATCCATTCGTGTACTGTTGGAAAATTTCTGAGGTTCGCAAAATTTGCGGGAATATTTTGAAACTCTTACTGTTTCGAAAATGTCTTCAATCGGGTCATCAGTAGACTGACTTAAATTTCAAGCCGCTTTTCTTGTGTCGTATGATGTAGCAGCGCTCTTCACAAATGTACTGTTAGATGAAAGCATTTATATCCTAGCGGATAATTAAAGCATTCAGCAGCGAGTGGTTTAACTACACTTATGACATGAATATCAGCAAAGATGACTTAATCCAGCCACTAAATGTTGCAACAAAAGACTAGCTATTTCAGTTAAAAGCAAATCTTTACGAGCAGATCAATGGCGTCGAAATGGGATCGCCATTGGGCCCATAAACGCGCTTATGTGTTCCACTGCAAAGAAACTTGGGCATGAGAACAAGCTTACTAGTTTCTGTAAGAGGTACGTGGATGACAAGCTGGCCTTAACTTAGTAAGTGACCATTATGATGCCACTGTCTTCCTAGCTAGCAACACTAAACAATTCCCATCCGGATCTATAGATTCGATTCATGATGGAGGTAGCCAAAAACATTCAACCACTTTTTATTGGCGTGCAGATCATCAAAATCAATCAGCATCTTCAAACGAGCGTTTGAAGGAAAAACATGAAGGGTTCTCTTGCACTATCAGAGTCACCTCAGGACAGTAGATACAAACGATCTCTATTGAAAACAATGTTCGATCGTGAGATCGCTTGTCTTCTACGCAACATTTTTTCTTGCAAGAAAAAAAAACGACAGCTGGAGTTGGAAAAACAACAGAGTGGTTTGTTAAGCCAATCCAATACCCTAGTTTAACCATGATGAAACTGATTATAGCAGTGTATGCACATATTAAAGAACAAAAAGACTGTTTGCCAAGGAAACTCCAAAAAAAACCGTTTTGCAATAATATTAAAAGAGATTATCGACTCTAAAACAGTCCCATTTCGAACATTATGCCTCCAAGCTAAGCGATGGTATTAAGTTAGTTCTAGGCTTTGCCCAAGCGCTACGGATGATAGTCTGTGATAGTGGAGCAAAGAAATTAGCATCAATGATATCAGTCATTATTGTGCTACTTGATAACGTGACTGACTTCAACATCGGATGTTACTAAAACGGGGAACGGGGAGCGGGGAGCGGGGAACGGGGAACGGGGAACGGAAGTCTGGGAACGAGTTGTCAGCGGAAACCTCCATAAAAATCCAAAATGGCCGGGTAGGTACTTTAAGTAGGATCAACGACCCGGTAAGATCGATGATAGAGAAGCGTCGAAACAACACTTAAGGTCGCTATTTTACTAATGAACTATATGCTCATGAGGTGCTTGAAATAATACGGAGGTAATAATGTCATGACATTTTTCACCTTTTTGCGTTTTACTAAACAACAAAATATGCTCCAACAGCAGAGCTACAGTCGGGACAAAAACCCTCTAAGCACAGCCATATTTGGAACTCAAGCGAGTCTATACTGGGTCTAACTCACAAAGCAATGAACTACTTTTGCTTGACACTTTTCGTAGGGTTTTGGCTTAAATACATGCTGAAAGATAACGTAGATCGAAGCAGCCAGGTGTATTTCCTCGACAGTAATAGTGTAGCAGTGGAGCTCCTTCTTAGCTGTAGCGTTTTTTCAAGCCGAAATTAAAACATGTTGGCGATGAGATAAAACTGTAAGTCTAATAATATTATATTTACAATCCTATGATGAGAAGTAAGTGCAATTGTATTATTTGAAAAGATAAGATGGATCAGGTTATTTAATACATCAATAAAAGGCAACTTTAAACATATTAACGGGCAATGTGCCGGGAACATCAATCATACCTTGGTCTTAAAGATATCAGTTGTTTCAAAGCAAATGGCTATGCTGTGGTTTTATTTAATTATAACCTAGGTTTACTAAACAACAAATTTAAATTATGAATTTTATGATTATGAGTTCAAAACAAAGAGAATAAAATTCAAACTTAGGATAAAAGTGAACCACAACTGAGCTGCAATATTAAGTGTTGCAAGTATACGTGGGGGAAGTACTTTGAAGTCTTTGGTTGGAAGGTACTTTCTAAAGGCTAGCTGTTAAAATATGCATGGTAAGTATACTTCCTCTGTTTAGCCCTCTGGATGCTTTTTTTTTTTCTAGGGGCACTCCTTTAATGTTTTTGCAGAGGGGAGCTCTGCTTCTCTTTAATGAACATTATTTTTACTGTGGAGAAAAATATTTCAAGCTCAGTGTAAAACTGAATGTGTCAGTGACTTAAACCAGTTAATATTGTCAAGCTGCTTTATTAGCTTGATTCAGTAATATTGCAGTGCACCTACCATCAAGCATCACATCATCAATGTTGCAGAGGCTGGCAGCTTATTAGAAGGTGGTTGATAAGCCTTCAAACAAGCTGTCTGTAGTTTTGGAAATAAAGAGTCTAAGGTCTCACACAAGTGATGGGACGCAAAAGATTGGAGTGCCGATATGTTTTTCAGTAAAAACGCGCAACTGTATGTGTATAGTTTCCACATTACGCTTATTCAATGCATGTAAAATAACACAATAGATCTTGCTACCCATTTTCCCTGATTTTATTTCCCCTCCAGGGGACATAATTTCTTTTAACATATTGGGGTTTTCAAAAAAGGGGCAAGAAGCTTTAATGAAGCACAGTATCAAAGAAATTAAAGAGAAGAATCAGACTAGAGTAACAGTAACCCAGAGAGGAGGGGGGGGGGGGGGGGGGGGGGGGTGAGTACTCACAAAAGAGGCTCTGCCCCAGGGACCAACCCTTTACCCTTTGTATGTACCATTTTAGACAGAAAAGGTACCCGTTTTGTATACCCTCTTGTGACAAATGGTACCCCTTTCACATACCTAATTTTGAACGCTGCATCCCTTTTTAACTGCTGTAAATACACCATCTTTACAAAAACAGGTTTTCTTGTCTCTCACATCCATAAAATGCATCTGTGACTGATCTCATTTTGGTCCCTTTCATATACTTCAACTATAAAAACCCCTTCCCTTTCATGTACCTGAAGCCTGAAAAAGGCTTCAGGCTCTGTTTAGGCCATTATAGTACCCCCTCCTCCTGCACCGAGAACAGTACTTGATACAGCGATATTGTATGGTATGAATTGCACCAAACGTTTCGTGCCCATGAAGAGGTACTTTGATTATTTTACGACATTTTTCTTCAAAAGGGAGGGGTTTGGGATCTCATTCTTAGGGGGGCGGGGGGTTAATTGAGGATCTGCAGTGAGTGAGAATGTTGCATTCAATGCCATCCAATGGTTTTGATTCAGGAAAGGGTCGTCAGGGGTATTTCGCAGAAAGACAAATGGCCACTGTACGACTTTGAAGCAGTTACTGATTAGGGTGACGAAAATGAGTGAATTAGGTCCCATTAGGGTCATTATACTGGTCTATACTGGGCAAACTGACCTGAAACAAATTGTTTCACAAAATAATAAAATGATATTATTTTATTTTCATGGATCAGTGAAACACTTCAATATCATGAATGCTTGCAGTGTAGTAGATCTAATAATATTAAAAGCAGAACCAGATTGTTAAAGTAGTCTTACTAATTATGTGATGACGTGGTCAATAACATTTTTCAAAGCAGTCATCTCTATCAAAGGAAATAGAAGAAGTTTGCACACAAGCTACTTGACTACTTCGATGTATGTTATCTATCATGGAAAAGTAGTTAATTGCTTTGTGGGCTAGACTCAGTATAGATTCGCTTGAGTTCCAAATATGGCTGTCCATGTGCTTTGAGAGTTTTTGTCCCGATTGGCTTTTTTCAACTGCTGTTGGAGCACATTTTGTTTCCTACGGATAATTGTTTAGTAAAACGCAAAAAGGTGAAAAACGTCATGAAGTTATTACCTCCGTATTATTTCAAGCACCTCATGAGCATATAGTTCAAGTAAAGTAACGCCGTTATTGGTTAAGTTTGTTTCGACGGTTCTCTATCATCGATCATCGGCCATATTGGATTTTTATGGAGGTTTCCGCTGACAACTCGTTCCCAGACTTCCGTTCCCCGCTCCCCGCTCCCCGCTCCCCGTTCCCCGTTTTAGTAACATCCTTCAACATCCGACATCAGGGGTTTTGTTCCCTTCAGTTTTATTTTGTTGATAACGGTGCGGAGAGGATTTAATCCAAAAAAGAAAATGGTAGACAATCATGAAAGTTTTGCTGAATTTCTCTGGACAGTTTCAGAAGCCAATCTGGAAACGAATGCACTACATTAGTTTGAAAAGACAAAAAAAATAATGTTCTTCAATAACGTGAGTTTTCAATATAAAGTCTAATGCCTAGAATTAATAAATTCCCTCACGTTTCGTGAAAGTCTAGCACCGCTTGAAGAGTGCGAATTGAAATTGAAAAAAAGATGGCGAATGTTCTAAACATTTTGGTAAACTCACTTGGACCGCCAGCAGCATATTATCGTAAGCAAAAATCATGATTTGCATAGAGTAGCTTGTGATAAATATCCATATACAACTACTGTCTAAAAATAAGAAAAAGAGGCTGATTTAAAAATTTAAAATAAATTGTGGCCTATTTTGTCCAGACGCCCTTTCTAACTTCGCATATGTTGACAAGATTTGCAAAAAAATTAAAGATTGCCTGCAGAAATTAAGAATTCCTTGACTAGCAGTCTTCATGAATTTTAAAATTCGGTAGTTTTGTTGAGGGCCTAATGTTTGAACGAATGATTCTGTTTTCCTTTGTCCTATTATCTGTGTTAGAGTTAAGTTATGGTAATGATCAATTCAATGAAAATAGGGATTGGTCGAGGTGCCTTTATCTACAGTACTTGTTTTCTTGGACTAAGTTTTATAGACAACTGCGTGTAGATTAGTTAATATTTAATCGTAAGCAAACTTTGCCGAATTTTCTAGAAGCAATTTGGGAGAAATGGAGCACTGTAGAGTGACGTTTGATGAAACATGATAACTAATTGTCGAACATGAATTTTTTGCTCAATTTCAATTTAGGTTGTCATGCAAAATTTGAACTGAAATGTATGTATATATGTATACGTGTCTGATGGCCCGTCTCCTGCGGTTTTGACGGAAACGTCATCTTGCCCTTGCTCTGTCGGCGTATTCTAGGAAAGTCTCATAAAATGTATTACAACTGGTTATTAGAGGTGTTGTGTATTTATTTGAAAAATATTTTGCTTAGCAGATTTGTAAGAATTTTGTCTTCAAAAATTGCCCTTCTATTGCAAGTTAACTATTTAATGGCTCCTGTTATTAGCTCTGTCGCTTGAAATTATATTTAATAAGGAACTTTTAGCATGACGCACACATGATGAGATGTTTGTTAAGTGACTAGCTGGATATTTCCGCAAATTATTCAAAGTGCTCTTCGCCCTGCGCTTTGACCGATCATCCTTTTACACTTAACATGTTTTGGAATCCACGACTCCTCTTTAACTCAAGCGGATAAAAGTTTACACCAAAGAAAAGGTAGGTAACGAGAAGTTCATTTGCACTGAAGTTAGAAATATTTGCAGGTGTTTTTTAAGCAGTTATGAATTCATAGGCTTCGCCTATCAGCCGGCGATATTAAGTGTAGGACAAAATTCATTCCTCTCGAATAGGTTACCGGCTAAGGTTGGCGAAAATCACGCATTTTTACTCAAGAGATTCATGTAAAATAAAACCATCAAAACCATATTCTCTATTTACCTTACAGAGGCAAATCCATTTTTATTATACAAGAAACTCTCAGGAATTTCGTTTGCGTCTCTTTTGGACTACCATCAAACAATTTTGCGTCGTTTGTGAAAGAACTAATTTTAAACATTTTCCGCACCGAGATCGCCAACTTATCTTCTCCAGTTTCCGTTAAAAAGCATTTTAGGCGTTTATTATAGTGTTCTTAGATAAATATATGGAAGTCATGATTATTGACGCAGCTTGCAGAAACCTGATTTGTTCAGTGCACGACAAGTTTGAGCGAAGTGGTAAAAAACGCGCAATTCCCTTTTCAAAAACAAGTAGCACATTTTGTGCGATCCCGCACCTATTTGAAAGACTGTTTTTTATTCACGTTTTTGTTGTCCGCTTGACAGTGGCTCAAGATATAACTTCCGCACAGGTCGTCTAAACATCAATTACTGTCCCGCTCACTCCTACACTACTTCCCTAACACAAGGCTAAACAATAAGCTCAAACTGAAAAAAAGAAAGAACAAAATTAAAACTCCAATCGAGCACGCCTCCCGGATATCGAACACCAAAGGACCAACTTATTTCCAGTTCCTTAAGCTTAATTATTCAAATTTGCCAGGTGTTTTTGTACAACAGAAAATAGTGGAAGAACTTCCCCTGTTTACAAGTTGTTAGAGAACAATATTTCGCATTACCAGTGTTTATAACCTTAATTTGAGATTTTGTGTTCGGAGGAAATCAATGACAATAGCCCTTATGCATGTCAACGTCAGACTGGCAAAGTTGATGATCAAGCGCAATTTCGAAACTCTAAATCTGCCAAGTTTCACTAAAGATGAATTTCTATGACAGTTAATCAGGTGGTTAATTGTTTTGAAAACCTCACATGCTCTAACTGAGTGCAAATGCGAACAATTTTGTTCACCATCGAGGTTTGTGGAAACATTTTCTCGGTTGACGTAAACAGGCAGAAGGACAATTAGGCAGTAATTGTTATTGAACGGAGAAAAACAATTATTAAAGCAATTTTAATCGCTGAAAATTCACACAGTAAGCCTCACTTTAATTGCAAGGACTGGTGAAGTATTAAGTTCTTAAGGAACTAGACGCGAGTAATAGGATGGATAAGAAAGTTCTTCAGTGAACCGAATGGCAGAAACGAAAGCGTGCTAACAATAAGAAACCAGAAATCTGTGGGCTTCAAAATTGCTTAAGGTAAAGGATTTTCAGCGCAACGAAACATTACTGAGGTCAACAAAAATCAAGGAAAACTTTAAGAGACAATTTCGGGGGAAATTGAAGAACTAACCTACAACGTAGCTAAACTCAATGTAAATCGGTACAAGAAAGCCAATACTGCCGGGAGATAAGGCGTCCCAATATCTGCGGCATCAAGCAGCGAGCCGCCGAGGTAAAATATCCCGAGGTGATTATTTTTAGTTTCGGTCACATTAGATATCATAGATGCATGAGTACATCTTCCATTAATATACAGTTCCATTTAACGTATCGAGGACCTGAGTTTGTGTTTATAAAATCAAGCCTTAAGTAAATAAGATAAGCATATAAGATGGTAATATCATTATGTCTTAATAATTGTACCGCGACAAACTCATAAGGGGTTGACATATCATATATAACAGATTTATGGTCTGAGGAAGGTTGTGATATGACTATATTGGACTCTAGAGTGATTTAATCTTCAGCAACACTTTGAACTGAAAACCGTATTTTACGATATTTACGGACTGATTCTTATGAATTTTTATCGCTTACTCTTTTAATTAATATTGCCAGTTGCATGAAATCCTTTATTATCAAAATTGAGTGGAAGTTCATAGAAAGCTTTAACAAAATTATTTCATCAGTAATTAATAAGTAATTGCATTTATTTCACAGGGTGACTTCAGACCAACTCAAATTGAAGCCTGAAAGTTAATGTTTATAGCCAGCACATCCTAAATGAATCAGTGCCAGCATTTTACGAAGTCTTCATTAATTATGCTCTATCAGCATCCAGGCTTCGGCTTATTTTACGGTGTTGCCTGTATAACATTATCGCTTACAGCGATTATTGGAAATTCGATAGTCTTTTATGCGTTTTGGATTTCGAAGTCACTGAACCATACATCACAGATGTCAAGAATGCTTCTTCTTAGCCTCGCCGCTTCTGATCTCGGCGTGGGCTTGTTTGTTTTACCCCTCAATGCGGCCCTGATGTTGCAAATGCTGGGACTTGTGAGCAGAAATGACAGTTTACACGACCAAAATATGACGAAAACATGCCCTCTCTTCAAGGCGGTGATATTCGTTTCCATTTTCTTCAGTGGAGCTTTGCTTTTAACAATTGGAGCCATTGCAATAGACAAATACCTTTCCCTGTACCTGCATTTAAAATACACTCAATTAGTGACTTCAGCGCGAATTCGTTTCGCAGTGTCAGCTGTCTGGACGATATCATTCTTACTGGCCACACTAGAGACATTACTGGGATTAAATGTTATAATCAACACCTCCGGAATGGTGTTGGTTATTTTTATAGCCTCGATCGCTTATTGGAAAATTTATACCATTGCTCTTCATCATCAGAATCAAATTTGTGTTCAGGACGGTCAACAGAATCAAATTTGTCGATTAACTCATTTTTCGCGCGCCAAGAGGATGGCAATGAAAACGTCTTCCCTTTTTTTTGTATTGGTAATCTGTGATGCACCTTCGATAGTGATATGCCCTATGTTTGAATATTCAAAGACTCCTTCCACCTTGTTAACGTTGTTTTTTTATGTGTCATCGTTTCTTTTTATTTCTAATACCTGTTTAAATCCACTCGTGATTTGCTGGAAAATTCGGGAGGTCCGCGAAATTTTTGCAAATGTTTTCAAACACGTGTTTTCAAAATGTATTCCTTCAGGTAATCAATGAGAGACTGATTTTAGATTCAAACAGCTGTCAATGTTCGCTTGTAGCTATAATCAAACTGCATTTTTAGAAAATTCTTAAGTTCGTTTGCCAAATACAGGCGAGGAATTGATAAATTTGGTGGTGCTAGCACTTCCCGCCACATGCTTAGCGAACTACAAGAAATGGCAGCAATGTTTAATGCGTGGTTTAAGATGTGAACTTTTGTGAGTTAATTCCGTTGTCTGATTAAAAATCAAAGTAAAATCTCATTTGTGTTTGTCGTAGATGCCGCGAAAGAGCTGCAACAAAGCTCGAGGGGGGTGGGGGGGGGGGGGGGGGGGGAGGAGGTGGTAAAAGGAAGCAATTCTTTTGAAAATCCCCATCATTTATTCGTATCAGTTAAAAATTAGAGTTTACCGTTGGTTCAGAGGACTGGACCGCGTCATTAGCTGTAAACTGACGGTTTTTCATACTACGTCCAAGTTTCAATCCAAGGTCAAGATTACACGTTACTCATCACTCCAATCTATCGAACAGGAAGCCATGGATTACCTTTTTGAAAATTGAGATGAAGCTTGTATAGCTTGTATTAAAACCAAGCTGATTCTAACTTAAAATCTTACGAAATTCAGGCCACCAGAGAGAAAAAAAAAAGATTTAAATGTAGCCCTTGCTCAAGGATGGTCTAGAAAAGGTTAGCGGAAAATTTATTTCCCGAGAAACAGCCTCTGGGCCTTTTCCTCCCAGATGAGATTCTAAAGCTTTGTAAACAAAACTGATATTGAGATGAGTAGCGAGCTTTTCGTTGAATCGCGATAAAAAGCGTGTCGTTTTCCTAGGTGTAAGCATTTTTCGGTAGAACGCGCTTTATGCGGTCAGTAGCCGAACAGGCATGCACACACGTGAAAATCACCACCATGTGTTTAAGTGAACCGGAGAATGGTCTGCATACCACATACTTAAATGATCTTCGTGTACTATGCCTTATTTTGGTATCAGTTGTCTAGTTTTGAAAGAAAGACAAACACAAGCGATAATGGTAATTTTCATTTTATCAACTGAGGGCTATCAGAGGAATATTAGCCACGTTTTCACTTGCAAAAGGAAAATGCTTGATTCCCAGCTCCTATGAATTAAACATTTTAACATTTTAAAAAGTCAAAAAGACTACTACAAAGACTAATCAAACAACGTGAAAAAGGCTGAGGTATACAATGTTTCGACTGGCCAATACCAGTCTTTAGGTTTATTAGGAAAAACCACGAATATACAGAATATATACTAGGAGTAATCGGAGCTTAGAAGAGTGCGTTCGATATGTTTGTAAGGCGTACAGGTAGCAGTTGAGGATGGAGGGTGGATGGTTATTGCGATAGATTAAGCCCGGTTTCCATATGATCGCTACGATCGCTGTGATCGCTACGATCGCTGAGAAAAAAAAGGTTCAGCGATCATATGGAAACCACTATCCAACGATCGCAGCGACAACGATCGCTGAGATAGAACTTTTTATATCTCAGCGATTGTTGTCGCTGCGATCGCTGGAGAGTGGTTTCATATGATCGCTGCGATCACGGCGATGGCAGCGATCATTATGGAAACGGGGCTTTAATTTGATCGTGACATATTTTAAACGTAAGGATTGCTTACGGCTAAACCTCTTTTTAAACTGTGTATCATTATAAAAAAGTCTTGAAGGCTAGTGATATAGTATGGTCCGTCTCAATAAGTGCAGTAGTTTGGTCGAGTGTGTTGATTTCAGTGACTTGAGTGGAGCTACTGTGGGCTGTTTATAAGTTTTTCCGAATAAATAACATAGACCTAAAATGTTCATTTGTCCGATGCCGGAAATACCGGAATACCGCCGAGCTTCAAATCTCGGTAGACTTATACTTTGTGGCACAACGGCCGCCGAGCTACACAACTAGGTAGATTTACTTTGTGGCGTTTTGAAAGATTCAGCAAACACAGATCGATAGTGGACCTTCAGCAAACTCTTGAAATATGTACGCTTTACGAAGATTCAGCAAACTTTTAAAAGATGAACACCTTACGAAGACAGAATAAAAGACCTCAGCAAACGCTTGAGAACGCTCGAATCACCAGGTGAGGTAGTTCGTCAAAGTGAGGCAAAACGTAAGCAAGCGCCTCAAAGCGAGGCAAATGTGTGTCGACGACGACGACAAATGCAATCTCGAAAAAACCTCTCTTATTAATTGCACAGGACCCCCAATAATGCACAGAACACCCAACACAAATTAGGGGTTGCGTTCTAGTACCTCGAACGCAACTAGAGAATAACTGTAAAATAGTAAAAGGAAGTTACATGGCATTACGTGGTAAGGTGTGGCTGCTAAGAAAAATAAACCGAAAAAAAGATAAAGATTACCAATGATTATTGTTCGTCACGTTTGTTCATTCCCAGAGGCTCGATGGTTTTGGTTGAATGAATGAGGTGCGCCTCACGTGCTTTCCTAAGACAATCGCGTTCTTAATTGTGTCGTTGTGTAAGCCCAAATGACGTACCTTTACTAGAAATAAAATGCAGAAAAAGAAGATATTGTAGATAAATTTTCCGTTTTCTGAATAAAATCCTGGAATAAAGTCCGGGCAATCGCGAGGGACGAGATTCAACCGCGCCCAGTGAGCGGCACAAAAGAAGAGTAAGGCAAGACTGTTATCCCTTCTAGCTGATAGTTCATTTTGTTGGCAGGTTTTGCCAAATACATCATGTTAATCATTGGGCGGCGAGCTTGCGTGACTGCGGCCCGAGCAGCTGCGATGGACTAGACAAGAAGGATAGTGGAGGGAAGGCTGCAACCAGGAGGAGGGAGGAGGTGGGGGAGAGAGACTAGGTCTGGGACCAAGAAACGATGTTCTTCAACTTGCAAAGAGGTCACCTTGCGACAGAAGTTATGATGCCGACAAAAATTACTGGAGAGAGTGTCAGATTTATCGGAATTATGTTTATTCAAGAGAGCTTTATAGCTTAGTATCTTGATGACAGATTCATACTTCGTAAGAGTGATAACATTTCACTTCGTTTATTACGATCAGTCAACACCTTTAATTCAAACTTAAAATTCAAACGACCCTAGTATTAATAAACAAGTTACAACTATTGCAGAAAGCTCTGTACCGTGAAGAGACTTTAACTTTCCTTAGTTTTGCACCAAAACACTAACTCTTCGACGGTTCCTTCAGCTTTTGTATGCGCAGCTATGTGTTGTGTGCTGCAAACTCTGCAGAGGAAAATTTTTAAAAGGAAAAAGCAAGACACACAATATGTCTGAAAAGCGACATAAAATCATTTAATTTGTCAGATACTAAAATAAGATAGTGGGAAACAATCCCGCCTTCGACCGGCATGATTTTGTTCCTTCTCCAAAAAACGTCTATCTTTGGTATATGACGTAATGCGCATGATCAGTAAAACAAATCCGCTGGCTAGACCCTTGATAATCGCTTTGCAAGTTGTGAGAACATCATTTTGATTACATTTACGAGAATGTAGGGGAAGTAGCTTCCCTCGCTGGCTGTAACCTGTCTTAACGGTTTTTTCTGTTTATTAAGATGGCTCGATACAGAATTTTTTTAGGGGCAATACCTCCCAAGGTTGAACATATTACCGATGTGGTGAAATCAAAGGCGCTTAACGGCAAGGATAAGATTGCCCATTTTTTACTGTACTTTCAACCATAAAAATTTTATCTCAAAATATCACGAGAACGCTGCCATAGATTTTGCTCAAACTTCCCGAACTTCCTTGAATGAACAATTTTGGAAAAAAGCCTCCAAGCCTCGAGAAATACTGCTGCAAATAAAATATCTAATGACGTCACTTCGTTGTTATATGTCCTCCGTTGTCAGCTTAATCGACACTAGACATAACAAACTTTTATCCTTATCAAATACAGCCGTGATAGTCATTTTTACATATTTTAGATAATGGCGACGTAGTTATGGCACAATCTTGGGATGTATTGCCTTACCTTGCACGGAAATTTCCGTGAAAATTTTCAGATTATCCTTGATTGGTACTGGCATATTAACTGATAAAAAATTTGTTGTCGTTCTAGTAAAAGCGAGAAAAAGGTAATATCTCATAGGCTTTTTGTTTTTGCGGGAAATTTTCCCTCTTAACGAGCCGTTTCATTTTAATTGGGTTCAGGCTCCCAATGCACACGGTAAACGCTCCAGTTTTCTAATCTTGGTTGCCATCTATAGATTGTCCCGTCCGTCCAAACATTTTCTGCGTAAGATTTGTTTCTATACTCAATCAAAATTTGTGTAAAATAAAAGTCACCTTTATTTTTCTTCTAGCACGCCGCTCTTATGCAATAAAGGGAGTGCTGATGGCCTACAGCTGGCAAAACCCTTGACGCTATCCGTGGTCCATTAGCTAACTTTTATCTTTATCAAATACAGCCGTGGTAGTCATTTTTACATATTTTGGATAATGGCGACGTAGGTATGGCACGATCTTGGGAGTCTTGCCTTTTCCGTGAAAATTTTCAGATTATCCTTGATTGGTACTGGCATATTCACTGATACAAAACATTTGTTGTCGTTCTAGTAAAAGCGAGAAAAAGGTAATATCTCATAGGCTTTTTGTTTTTGCCGGAAATTTTCCCTTTTAATGAACCGTTTCATCTTTATTGGGTTTTTCCCAATGCACATGGTAAACGCTCTAGCTTTCCAATCTTGTTGCCATCTATAAATTGTCCGGTCCGTCGAAACATTTTCAGCGCAAGATTTGTTTCTATACTCAATAATAATTTGTGTAAAAGTCACCTTTATTTTTCTTCTAGCACGCCGCGTTTATGCAATAGACGGGGTGCTGATGGATTTGGCCAGAGTTGGCTGTATTAACCATGCAGCTGGCAAAACCTTGACGCTATCCGTGGTCCTTTAGCTACCTACGGTTATTTACCAACTGATTCGCTAACTGCAATGCATATTGACAATATTTTGCTAATTCGTGTACACTTTGGCTAGAAGGACAAATTAATGGTAATTCAACCTTCAGTAGGTGTCTCTTCTTAATGGATTCTTTTCCTAATGTCTGATAACTTGCCTCTCTCTGTCAGAGAGTGATTGTCATTACGTCAAGAGAAACGTTATTCATCTTTCTACGGGTGTTAATTTCAACTTATATCGCTGTTAATAAAGGAACTAACCAGCTAAATAACCAGTTTCAGGCAAAAAAAAAAAACACACTTAAAAACTTCATAACAGCCAGCCCCTACCTTGACAATCATCGACTTTACAAGCTTACTAGACGAGTGCAAAGAAGATTTGAGGCAGATATGATATGACTTGTAAGTTGGAGAAGCAATTTATCGGAACCAAAAGATTGCAAATAATTTAGAAATTAGCGCAACAGCGCTCGCTATAATCCTTTTTCACACAAACTGATGGTGTTATTGAAAACAAATTTTGGTTGCAAAACTAAAACTTTCAGCCTTCTTTTACAGAGTTGGCTTTTTCTACAATGACGGACCTTGGATGCTTCTCTTCCTTGTTCATTGTTCACTGTGTTTTCAATGGCTTCTTAAGTTATACCTGCACCATGTTGAACATTGTTACAATTCACGCACTGAGAAAAACTCCATCCATGGTTTAATAGTCCAGCCTTTATACATCGTACGCCTCGTTATGATTATTAAAGAAGAAACTGAAACTCAAACGTATAAAATAATACAACACATGTTTCTAACATCAGGGAATCTTTTCTCTTGGGCTTCCTTCCTTGGTGTCGTGGCTTTAGCCGCAGACAGATTCTTGGCTATTCACTTTCATCTCCGATACCAAGAAATTGTGACTGGCAAACGCGTTGTTACTTTAATGATCTCAATTTGGATTTCCAGCAGCTTTCTCTCGTTCCTATGTTTTAGTTGGATAATACCACTGAAGGCAAGATTAATTTTTTATATTACGATCGTGTTGATTTGTATCATTACCACTGCATTATTTTACTAGAGGATTTATTTATCCGTACGACTCCACACAATTCAAATCAACAGTCTCCAAGTACACCAAGCACAGCAGAATGGCGAGGTGTTGGCGTATACTTTGACACAGCGGAAGTCTGCAGTTGGTGTATTTTACGTGTTTCTTTTGTTTTTGGCTTGTTATCTGCCAACGCTTTGCATTAGTATTGCCCATCTGAGCACTGGGCTGCAGAATACCTTGATATTCCTTTTAGTGCTTAACGCTAATACACTGGTTTTTCTCAATTCGTCTCTCAATCCTCTGATCTACAGCTGGAAAATGAGACACATTCGACGCACCATTATGAATCTCTTACGCAACGTGCCTCACTAAATCTGCTGGCAAGGCATCTAACTAAGCGTTGACCTTAGTTTCTTTTGGAACAGTATGCTGAAAGGCTTAATTTACCTTAGCCAACTTCTGGTCATTTAGAAGAGAGCTGTAATTTTAAAAAGAAATATATGATAAATAGCTTAGTTTTGCATTTAGGAGATGTAACTTCTTCCTAATTAGCAAGCGTAACCTTACAAATACAGCAGCCGATATTTAAATAAAAATACTATAGATTGCCCAAAGAACGCTTCTATCTCTTACAAACGGTACTCCTAACAAAGATATCCATTTGAAAAAAGGGAAAAGAAATTAGTCAGACTAAAAAGTCGACAACGAAGCCGACGGATAAAAAATAGTAAATATAGAACATTACAAAGCACAAAATATTAGGCGAAAAACTGTTTATGAAGCCTTAGGATCTAGAAAACGCAATTCTAGTGTCCTAAATTTCGTCCAGTTTTCTTTAGTTTCACCTTAGAGCACCTGACAGTCTGGCCGTTTAGTTAGTGATGATCAGAGTAAATTTGGTAAAAAGCAGAAAACATAGACCTTGTGGCTCGAACCAAAAATAAGTGTTTAGTCAAACCATATTCGGAAAATGGAATTTCGTAGCATTAGTAGTCTGAATTTCATCCGATTACTTCGAGGTTCGTTATCACTCCGGCCGTCAGTAACTAGCTGAAACACTTATTTATCGCTATTGTTCAACTGAGCATTAACTTGTGCTTTGAACAGTCATAAATTTATATTTGGCTAAAATCATAACGAAATTTCTATAGAGATGACATTTTTAAGGTGGCTCGCAATGGTTTGAAAGATCAATTGCGTGACGGTTCATAACTACGACTCACACTTTTTCAATTTACATTTAGTACCCATCTGAGCGACCCCAATGATAACAGAATAGTTGGGGTCTTTTTTAACATTTCAGGTTACATGTTAAGACCTTGACAAGGCTCTTTGCAATGTTTTTCGAACATGGGAATAAAGAGAGTGACAATTCATTCAAGTGAGTGTCTTTTATGTCTTTTGTTGATTCGGGAAATAAAAAAAATCCTAAAAAAAAGATATCCCAATAACCCGACTGTTGCTCATCGGCAAGACAAATTTGTAGAACCTAACATCCTCATTACTAAATTAACACAACGGTATTTGGCTTGCGGTGGGATGCTTCGGTGATAAGCGTAGGCTGACATATCTTCTGCTAGAGGCTGAAGCAACGAGCGGCGAAACCCGCGCGGTCCACTAAAAACACCTGACCGAATCCGGAAACCGTGCATGAAAAATCTCTGGCAAGGATGAGGGATAGATAATAAGTAATAAGACCTATGACTAAATCCGCTGGTGGACATAAAGTGGTGGGGGAAGACTTTGAAAAGCGCAAGCAGCCTGGTTCTGATTGACACAAGGGTTAAATGCAAAAAAGGCCTCAGTAATATAGAGGAGCGTAAGCTCCGAATTGCCTAAGAAACATCACTACTTTGAAGCCGTGCACTCACAAAAGTATGAACGGGGACCTTGTTATATGACGAGTCTACATAAATTATGTCGAATTCTTAACATTATACCGGCTCAGTCTCATCCAATAATTGCCAGTGTCACATGTGTTTGGACATACAGTGTTTGCTATGAAAGAATTACACATGGGTAGAACAACTTAAAATATCGCCAACGTCAACACAAAAACCCTATTCGGCTGCCAAAAAACTTGGTAAACATTTACGTGTCTCTCTAAATCGTAAGTTATCACTCTACGTTTTCACGGATCCAGTCTATGACGCACAACGTTTTAAAGTTCGTTAAGTCTTCATGGTCGATGTTTGAGGCTTTTTTCGAAATAAAAAATTAAACCAATGGGGGTTTTCCAGTAATCACTTTCTACAAGTGATGAATATATGAATTTCATATATTTGAGCCTTGGAATGAAGAAGTAAATTTGTAGAAAAGATCATTGCAGATGCAACTCGTGCAGTTGGAAAAAAAGACTGAAGAAAAAAAATTCTACTTTGTGTCATTTTTTAAAAGCTAATAATAAAGTGACGCTCTATGATCCTAGTGATGGTTACAACATCAAACATATTTGTAAACTGTTCATTATAACGATTTTACTGCGCAACGAGAGATGTTGTTTGATGTCGACCATATTGCCATTAACACCTGGAAAAGCAAAAGATATCTTTTGATAAACAAGCATTTCATGGCCGTCTTGAAGACTAAAAAACAATGCCGAAATCCCACAGCCTCTAGTTCTGAAGCTTTGTAATAGAGCCCTTTCTCTACAAAGTGAAACCCAGTGCATGAAAGAACTCTCATGGGCCTCTCATTAGATATAGCCTGGGAGCAAGCTCTCCGGGGCGCTCTGGCGGCGGGGCGGGAAAAGGATGGAGAGCCTGCAACTACGTCGATGCGAAACACTTATTGGCGGAGATGACATTTAGTAATGATGTCATTACCCTTAGCTCGTGTTTTTCAATGTTTGTTTATATACGCGGTCGTTTCCGCTTTGCGCTGAATGGCGGAAATCTGACAGATCAGTCGACGGGGAGCCACAGGGGAATTGGAGATGGAATTCAAACTCCAGAGACGTAGGGCGCTTTCCATTTACCAAACACTTTGAGAAACCTCCATGGAAAGGTCCATCGAGAGAAGAACGTGTGAATTTGACACAAGTTCCATTCGCTTAAATGGTCTCGTCACCAAAATTCAAGATGGTGGCACAGATATCGCCGTGAACAGCCTGGAACTGCTGATTCCTTTCGAAAATTCGTAAATGGAACATGCATTTCCATTGGAAAGTTTCCAAAGCGAAAACAGGACTACGTTTTCAATTTTCCAGTTATTACCTTGATTTTTCCAGTAGAATGCCCAGTAAAAGTAAGTTCATTTACATCTCAAGCGGAATTTCCTGTTGGGATGCAAAGCGCCCGTAGTTGCCAACTCTCCTTCCCAGGGCGGATAAAGGTTGGGCGGTGAAACGAGCGCGTCCGAGCAAAAAGGTGTGATGCAGTGGACTGGGACTCTGCTTAGAAACGTCGCTTGTTTTCTACTTCGGCCAGGGCACTGCCGCTGTCACTGAATTATGGCATCTCAATTTGTTTTCTTGCACTTCTTCCTCGTTCCTTTGTGCTGGTACGCTGTCTCCGAGAGGCAAATGTTGCTATTTTTTGCGGGAGGTTTAGTTGGAGTAGACAAACATCTCTTTCAAAGGGTTTCTTTTATTACTTCCATGACTCTACCACTGAATTATATTTTCGTTCTGCTACTCGCCAATGTCGATGTTATTCCAAAACAAAAACAACTAAGTACTGTCTAAAACACGAAGGAAAATCTCATCCATGTCATCCATGGCAAAACTAAAAGACAGCAGATCGTGTTTTATAACTAGATGACGTGTATCTTATAAATGCGTGCAGCTCGTGCAAGGTGAAATTATGCTAATTTCAATCACCAT
This sequence comes from Porites cylindrica, assembly GCA_964035525.1. Classification (NCBI taxonomy): domain Eukaryota; kingdom Metazoa; phylum Cnidaria; class Anthozoa; order Scleractinia; family Poritidae; genus Porites; species Porites cylindrica. The sequence continues at coordinate 31,197,264 of OZ037780.1, forward strand.
CATCCTTCTTTTTAATTTTGAAAAAAACATCTCATACGTCTTTCTGTTTCTTCGAAACTTCAAAATTAGTTTCCCCTCAGTTTTTACTGTTTACCTTGTTTTGTTTTAGAGAGAAAAACGGAGAAAAAACCTTACAACTAACCTCAATAAATTTTGTTTACATGCCGTTGCCGGATTTGCAACGCATTGCGCGAATCGCCATGGCGCGTTGCACCCGAGAAGCAAAGTTTAAAGAAGTACAACGCCACGATATCAATTTTTTTTCCACTAATTTTTTGTTATGTTGTATGAAATTTATCCTCCTTTAACATATGTAAAAATTGAGGTTAAGAAGTGTTAAGCTTTTGCAAACGAAACTGCGAAAGACGATTCGGTGATATTTAGTGGAAGGAGGAAGTATTCAACACTTTCAAATTAAACTCAAATTTTGGCATTATACGACCCCCAAGTTTGACTTATAGACGTACAGACACAAAAATATGAAACTGTTTATTGATATTGTTATGAATGGAATTTATCTATTTAACATTGTAGCCTGAAATTACAGAAAGAAAATAGGATTTCCGGTTTGCAAAAAGGAAAATTTCGCCGGCCTTCAAGCGCACCGGAAGCGCGGAAAGAGCGCTCGTGCCAGTCCTACTCCGCATCACACATTAAATGAAGAGCGCAGCGCTCGTTTCACCACCCAACCTTTATCCCCCCTGCTCCTTCCTTTTTCCGCCCCGCCACCAGAGCGCCCCGGGGAGCTTACTCACAGGCTACACTAGAGAGTGTTATGGTAGTCTAGTCTATTTTGTTTAATATCGCCAATTACTGACCTGTCCTAGCTATGGAACGTAATGTACTTGAAGAAATTAAGACGGAATCCACCAGGACATTTAGTAATTTTGATTTTCAGTGGACAAAAATCTTGTACTAGAATGATTTAAAGAATATTGCATTCTTTCTTACATTTTCAAGGGCTAAAGATGTAATAAATCATCTGTAGTAACACACAAAAAAATTCTTACAAAAGCTCGCGAGAATGAATGTCAAATAGTGCAAAATTACATCTTACACATGAAATTTTCAGAATTTTACCTGTGTAATCACAATTCTTGTGAAATTTGACATTCATTTTCGCGAGCTCTTATAAGAATTCTTTTTTGGTGTGACTACATCCAGATGATTTATTACATCTTTAGGACCTTTAGCCCTTGAAAAATGTAAGAAAAGAATGCAATATTCTGTAAATCATTCTGGTACAAGATTTTTGTCCACTGAAAATCAAAATTACTCATGTGTCCTGGTGGATTCCGTCTTAAATCAGTCCCTGAGAATTAGAAATTCACAGCTTAGTGCGTAACAAACGGATATGTCTCTTAAGCATTACAATTAGAGTTGCAACTGGGTTAACAATAGGAATAAGCTGCTAGGTTTACAGTCAAACCAGGTCAAGCGTATCCCTCAAGAATAAATTAATGAATTTATTATTCAAAAGTTGAATCCGTTGCTAGTTGCAGATTTCATATTGATCTCTGCATTCTTGCATGTGTAATGAGCCGTGAATTCGCGCGCGGGGCAGTTATGAAATTTCTACCAGCTCCATTTTCCTGAAATTGATGTAAAGGTCTTCTAAGAAGCTTAATCCATTCAAAGATTTCCAATCTGACCAAATACAGAGAAGTTCTCGTAAAATATTCACTGCCATTACGCATGCAGAAATGCCGCTTTGAATTTGACACCAGTTACGGAAACGACTAACGGATTCGTTTTTCAAATAATCAATTCATTAATAGAATCTTTGGGGGTACGTTTGACTTGGTTTGACTGTAACACTTTTTAAAACCCGATTCCAGTCCGTTTTAATCTTGTTCAATTTTCTCCGTTCGTGCCTCCTTTTGAATTGGCGGTAACAGTTGTGTTTAATTTTTGTCCAATTGTGTGGCCATTCCCAGCCCGTCTGATATTGGTTTTATTATTTTCCGCGGTGACATAGCTCCCCTAGGAGGGACGTTCCTTAAATTCTTTGGAGTAAAATCAGGTCATGACTTGTTTTTATCTAAAGCGTTATGGGCTTAAGGCTAAAGGTTTCTTAACACAATCTCTCACTCTCTCTTTTTTGCCGTGGAGAAGCAAGCCAAAATGGAATCTTTGTAATTCAGGATTACTTGGATATCGGAAGAAAATATCGCAATTTAGTCCATTGGATTTCATGCCTCTCTTACAAATCTTGGTTGGTCTGCATCAATGTATAGCTAAAAATTGTCTTTGTTACGCAGGTACATTTTTGCATGCATGAAATTGGTGATTTTCAGTTTCTTAGTTAGAAAAAGTTATCATAATTCATAAACTTGCTAGGTGCACTTTTCCTTTTTTTAGCAAAGCTCTCGCGCGGGAAGCATCATGGGTGAGAAAATGAAGTAATCTACCCATCCGAGAAAATTTGGTAATCACGTGACCGTACACCCTCCCGACCGTCCGTCCGCACCAGAGGCATACCAATGTAAAATAACTCAATCAACAGACATGGCAACCCAAATGCAACTCGAGGTTATTTTGGCAGGAAAACGCACAGACACCGGCGTCTTGTAAAGCAGAGACAACTAAAGAGTCAATAAAGACGAAACGGAAAGCAGAAATAGTTTCTGTATCCGTGTTATCTAAAGTATTAAACTTAGATTAATTGTCATGTCCACAAATTTGGAATATAGAGCAAATGAAAGAGAGAGTAAAAGAGAAACTGGGCGGCAGGCCAGCAAAGCTCAACGAGAAAAAAGGCGACAGACAAAAAACAAAGGAGACATTTTTTGTTGGAAGAACAACACGAAAATTTTGTAGCGGCGGTGACAAAATGAGAAATGTTAGCGGTCACCAATGCAAGGTGAAAATGAGAGGCAGTGAAAGAAGAGTGAACGAGGACACGTAAGACATTTCCTCCATAAAACGTGTAACTAAGAAGTTTCTTGGAGTTTCACCTTGAAGTCGTGCTAAACAACTTCAAAGAAATGTACAAAAAAGTGTGCTGCACATGCAAAGTTGCTTTTTTGCAATTAAACCTATTGTTGTTGTTTTTTTATTATATTATGCTTTATTACAGCACAGAAACGAATACATATACTGATAGACAAATACAGACCTGTATAATTACATGATTACATATACAACAACGGATAAAACTGACCGTTACATGGAATATCTGAGGTTTAGTATTACTCGTGAATTCGCTTAGCTACTTACATAGTTTTGTTTTGTCAATAAAAAGAAAAAGAGGAAAGGGCGGATGGTGTAACTTTACAGGACAAGTATGACTAACAAAGCGATTAGCTAGAGGGTAAAAGGCGCAAGCCAAAAAATTTAAATAAGTAGAAGTTTCCATTTGTTTGAAAAGGCGGTCAAAGAATTACAACGAAGTGCTTCTTGTCTTTCTATCTCAATGACGGAATTTAGCTTACCCTTAAAGACGGAGATGCAATGAGACGATCCAGTTAATTTGCTCGAGTAGATAGGATATCTCCCAAAAAGAAGAACGAGATCGATGGTGGTGGAGGTTGCCACTTCATAGAGCCCTATCAGATGCAGATCGGTTAATACAACATTACTCTTGTGACGCTTTTGAATTAAAAATTGTTTAACATCGTTCCCAAAAACATTTGTTGCACAACATCTCAGAAATAGATGGCAAATAGTTTCTATTTCTCGTCGGCAAAAAAAACATTTATAGCATTGCTTAAAGCTAATTTTCTTTAAAAAATCGTCAGTGGCAATCATAGCTCCGATGTAATAAGAACTTAAAATGAAAGGTTCTTGGTTAATGCCGTACAGTTGAAGGCGATTGTATATACTTCGTTCCAATCTATATCATTTACATTTTCAACTTGAGGGTCACTAAGCCACTTCTCTTGGCTTCCGATGGGTGTAGAAGTCCTTTTCTTTAGCTGCGATTTATAAATAAAATTATTAACTTTACTTACGGATGTTAGATCAGTTATGGTCTCTCCTTCAGTAGAATCCACTTTATACATCGGTTCATTTTGCAGCCTATTCATAGGCGATTTTACAGCTGAAACGATAATTCAAAATTCTAACAATTTAAATCTTGAAAATTAGACTTCATCACATCATATCCGAGGAGGTTCCCACCGTCATCTAATAAATGAGAAATTTTGCAGACACCATGACCCAACCAGTGTTTGTGGAATACAGGCCGATTGTCTATTCTTATCGGAGAGTTAAGCCAGATAGTCTGGTCGCCAACATTTGCATCGGAGATGGCTGCAACATCAGAGAAATGCAACTCCGCCCAGGTTGATAGGACCTCGCAGACAGAGGGATTACTTATTCTTAACAATGGAATGTCGTCTTTGTGTAGATTGCAAGAGTAAATTAATTTCCCACCATGCGTTTTCAAACTGTCGTCAAATAAATACTTCCATTTTCCATTATTTGTCGGATCAAGGTATTTCTTGATCAAGGAAGCTTTAACCCTCGGACGTACACGCAAAGTCATACCCCCGCACCGTGGTTCCAAGGGGGGAGGATGGAACCCCTCCCCGGAGTTTTTGATATGTTGCAGTATTTCGAAACGATTTTACCTTAAGTGGAAAGCCTTTGATCTTCTTAACAAGATTAGGTATATTTTATGGGTTGTGGCGCTGCTGAAGGCCTGTGACGTCACCAACAATGGTCGCCATCTTAGACTTTACCAAGAACTAGAAATCAGGTTAAAACCGCGAGAAATGGTAATTTACTTTTCCCGACAACCTTTCTCGAAATAGCTGTAAATGGTCATCTAATTTGTTCATGAACATTAATTGACAGGAGATATATATTAGTAACTAATATATTGTGTTATTAATGATGCGTTTAGTATATTGCTTCCAGCGAGTGGTGTCATTTACTTTTCAATTCGTGATATGTATAACGTTTTTGTTGGGCATTTAATTTAAAAATAGCAAAGTTCAGCTGAAACCATCCAATAAACGTCTTTAACCTTGCTTAACTACTTATTTGTTTTTGTTACGTTAACACTGTTAAAACGTTTAGAATGAATTAAATGGCTCTGTATGATAAGCGTCATCTGAGCATTTTCAGTGGTGACCTTTTAAGAAGAAAAAAATGGAACCGAGCATTTTATAGCACAATATAAAAAAGCTTGGCAATATCCAAGACCACTAACGACAAGGTGGATAAAGTTTTGTTAATCGTTAAACAGACAAGGTCAAACAGGAACAGGGGAATACGATTATTACAACAAAAGATAACGCCGTTATTAATTTTTTGATAGGTGACTTCCGTAGTATTATCAGTCCGTATCGCCACGATTATCCAGCCAATTCATGATCAGGACTATCAAGGAATATATCAATAACATATCAAATGACTGGTGGTGTGTTTAGTATATTGAGGGACGTCATTTAACTTAATACTGGTCGGTAACATATTTTTAGTGGGCGTTTAATTTAAAAACAGCACGGTTCAGCTGAAAACTACCCAACACACCTGTACTGCCAAATTTGACATAATTCATCTCGGTCTCCTATAAATGCAGAGAAAAACGAAATGAACATCACAAATACAGGCAAAACTCACTCCGAAAATTGACGGTTCTTATTTTTCTCGCCTGTCATTAGTGGACCATTACAGATCAAACAATCATTACAATCATTTCAGTCATGTCTTTTTTCAGCGCTGTTACGTGGTTTGGGGTATCTGTATAGGCACAAACAAATCATATATTTTAAAGTATTCATCGCTTTGAACGTAAACCGGCTGAACTTTTACTGACAGAGGAGACTCAAAAGAGCGTCCGGTTCCAAGGAAAAGAATGTACCACTCGGACCTCTACAACAATACACTCGTCGCTTGCATCCTGAATTCCATCTTAGCTTTTACCGCCCTAGTGCTAAACGTTTTAGTAATACTCGCGCTAAGAAAGATTCCTTCGTTACCAAGAAAAACTCTGAAAACATTGCTCCTCAGTATGTCTGTCTCCGACCTTGGTGTTGGTTTAGTAGCACAGCCACTGCAAATTTATCTCCTTGTTAGTAACATAAATATTCTTTCTCCGCCGCATATTTGGCCTGATCACTATGAAGCTGTATTCAAAGCGTACAGATTCGTGGCCAACGTCCTAACGTATGCTTCGTTTTTTAGCATCGTGGCTTTGAGTGCTGACAGATTTTTGGTGATACACCTTCAGCTCCGGTACCAGGATGCGGTAACTCATAAACGCGCCATTGCTGGGGTCATTTCATTTTGGCTGTTGAGCGCCGTCCTTCCGTTGATTGGACTTCGTGAGTGGCTCCCAGAAGACATATTTTTCATTTTGACTGTTACTATTCAGTTCATCAGTCTTATCACCGCAGGCCTGTTTTATTTCAAGATTTTCTTAGCCTTACGACAACACGCAACTCAAGTTCAAGACGTGCCAGTTGAAAGCGGAGAGAGGAATGAAGCGATAAATGCAACAAGAGAGAGAAAAGCTGCATTCGGCGTATTTTATGTGTATCTAGCGTTCATGGCTTGTTACCTACCAATAATTTGTTTCAATATTGCCGAAAATGTAATTGGTACTGAGCGAACCTCATTGGGGTATAAAGTAAACCTCTACCTTACTATTTTACTTGCACTCAATTCCTCTCTGAGTCCACTGATTTACTGCTGGAAGATGAGACGCATTCGGCAGCCCATGATTAACATACTGCGTAAACCGTTCCAAAACTAAGAGAACTGCCGGCACCTGCCGATTAAGAGTCAGCCAAACGATAAAAACTTCTGAAGAAAAATGTTGCTTGTTGGCTGTTTTCAGAAGTAGAACGATTGGAAGAAATAGATAATAAAAAGATTGCTTGTCACAGAAAATGCAGGACTATTTTTAAACGAGTTTCAGATAAACGTATGATAGAGGTTATTCCGAGTAAATAGATGAACAACAGTTTTATATTATTCAAAATATGCTAAGTATTAGTTAAGGTAACGAAGGTCGTTGATTCATCATGCGGGTTACTGAATACTTCACGAGTTATGTGTACTATGGACCGTAAAATAAAAGCAAATAGGAAAGGATGGTGTGATATTAATTTTGGTTTAAGCTCGAAAACTAGATTGGCTTCAAACGTTAGAGTGCGCCACAAGAAAATTGGACAATGCGGCAGTGTAAATAGGATCATCATGAAATATTGAGCTCTGAGTATATTATCGTTAACCTTTCCTTTCGAAAAATGTATTCATTCCAATTCAAAAAGGAAAGACGGTAAATTGTTGTTGCTCGAAATATCTAAAGTCGTAACTGTTCATCAGTAGGATGCCTAAAATGTGTGCAATTCCACAATTCGTTTCGGCTCCATTAAATCCTATACCAAGAAACATGTAGAACATTTTAGAAGGAGTCGCCCACAACGTGAGCACAGTCACTGACTTTCATATATTGCTTATATATCGTTAGGTATAGTTTTCCATATATCGTGCCTTGTCTCTTAACTTGGACTGTATGATAATGTATGATAAATTATGGTATATTTCTTTTAATTTTTTAAGGTGGCTCGATACAGTTTTTCAGGTTCAATACCTCCCAAGTTCAAGCATTAACTATGTCGCCATCAACACAGATTTAGAAAAACTGCCACCACAGTTGTATTAGATAAAGATGAAAATTTGTTATGATTAGAGTTGCAACGACATCGGAGTTGTCATAGCAACGAAATGACGCTATTACCTATCTTACTTGCAGTACTTGCAGCAGTATATCTCGGCACTGGGAACTGTTCTTCCAAAATCGTTCACGGGAGCTTTTTTCCTCCAATAGCGGCCTCGATGTTCGTGAAACTTAAGCGAAATCTGTAAGAGCGTTATTGAGATATTTTGGGATGATATTGTTATGGTTAGAAACACAGTAAAAAATGGACAATCTTGATATTTGAGCGTTAACTGTAGAAAACGAAGCGCTTTTGACATGCAATTTCACCTCATAGTAGTTTCAATCTTTTTAAAAACGTGTGTGAGAGGTCATGAAGAAAGCTCCAGCCGATTGCTAAAAAGAAGGGTTTCATTAGTATGTATCGAATCGCTTTTGTTAGTGGTTTTGTAAATACGTTGGTCTTCTTTGACAAATTAGCTTTCTTTTCGTCAGGGCCCCATTCAAACCAGCCTCGCTGGACTGGGCACCCCTAAATAAATATTGTTTAAGATAAAATATAAAATAAAATAAATATATCACTCATATATCGTTAGGTACATGTTTCCATATGTCTTGCCCTGTCTCTCAACTTGGACTGTATGATAATGTAGGATAGTTGTGGTACATTGCTTTTAATTTTTTTATGTAAGGTTCCTTACTGGCGCGACAAAAACTAGGTGGCAAAAAGAAGGCGAATAATAGACACTTTCTGTCAAAAGGTTTCAACTGTTTTTATACCTTTCGAAAATTTTTAATATCTCCGTCGTATTTTATTTTAACAAAGCTGTCGCAATTGATTAGTTATTTGTTCTAGCGCAAGCTGTTGTTTATCTGAATAGATTGTAAAAAGCAAAAACGTTTTTTTTTTATTAGGGATTAACATTAGCACAAACACCTGCGTGTCTGTTATGTTCTAAGCACACTCTCTATACAAAAACATTCGAACGTGTTTAAAGATGAAAAATATCACTTCTTTAGCTAAAAATATTTCAGCCATGATCAAAAAAATATCAATGGAAGTTGATCCACTACCAGCTCTGCGAATTGAAGTTTATTCCACAATAGACTCTTCAACGATTTTTTCAATTGTTGACTTGGAACAGTTAGTGAGAATCCATCGACATCGCTGAAAAATGACCTAAAAAAGAAAAATATTGCCCAAAGTTTCTGAATGATTTGTTGAAAAGAACAAACATATTAGCCTCTTAAAGTCGCAAAATGTTACAGACGTTTGTATTGTGGGAAGCACCAAACGTTTGGAAAAATTGGTCGACTTTGGGGATCTATATGCAAAGACTAATATATTATTGTCGTTGAGATGTTGTAGTGAAGAGATCTAGAAAGGAATGTCAGATACATAATCCAGCCATGAAAGGAAGTATTTTTTTTTTTTCTCAGCGAAACCCACTAAAGGTAATTTGTTGTGGTAGGAAGCTTTAATTTCATATTCCTGGCGGCAAGTCCAAACTCACTCACTTGACAATGTATGAAAACAATAAAATACGAAATCATATAACAAAAAAGCGTTTGTCCTTCATAATAGCGATCAAAGCTACTACTTTTGTTATTTGCCACAATAGTTAGTTTGTTTCTTTTTAGGTGGTTTCGGTGTCCGTGGTTTCTTTTGAGCTGCTCCTTCGCGCAGTTTTTCTTGACGTAACCATATTTTTTCTCTAGCCCGCGTTTGCGAATTTCACAGAGCAATCTGGCCCGGGTTGCTCGAAGCATGGTTAGTGCTAACCAGCGTTAAATACCATGGAAACCTATACATTTTGATACCTCTTAACCAACGGTTAGCGCTAACCAGGCTTCGAGCAACCGGCCCCTGTAAGGCAAACGTTAGATACAACAGAATAACTAACGGGAATTAGCAAAAGAGAAAGCACAGATTGTGAAAAAATAAAAAGGATATCAAAATAAATTGTTTTGAAAACCACAGTTGTTGGGCTGTTGGGCTGTTGGGCTGTTATCTTGCAGTGCATGCCGGGAACCTGAGAGGGCCATAGCCTTGCGTCTGCAATACAGAGTCGTTAGCCTGGGTCGCTGACGTAATCTAAGCTCGATTAGGGACCGGTCATTATTTATTGCCTGGGAGGGGGGGAGGGAGGATTTTAGGGGGATCACTTGATTTTTGGGAGAACAAAATTGGAAATCAGTCGTCACTAATAATCCAAAAGCGGGGATCACTGAAAACTTTGGAAGGATTCAGAAGGGGGGACCACTCAAATTTGCTTGAAAAATGAAGGCGAGGGGGAGGGGGGGGGGGGGGGTCGCGAAAATCATCAAAAGTTATTAGGGGCGATCACTTCAGTGAAATAACATTCAAAGGGGTGGGATCGGCTAAATTTCACCTTGTTTAGCCCAATATCCCCCCGCCCCACCCCCGGCGATAAATAATATAACCGGTCCCTTAGGAAAGTCCTCGAAGGAGATTATGAGCCACTACGGACTCAATGGGCGCTTTCTATTGAACAAAATTCCGGTTTGAAATTTCGGAAATTCCACGTGCCCAATGGAACGCTATTGTGACTCCGGTTGCACAGACCCGACCCAAACCACCGCGCGTTTAGTTATTGTTCTTGTAAGAAGTATACAAAAGTGCGGTACTGAGGAGATCTGAGGAGAACAATTTGGTCAAATGGAAAGGGACATTTCGTTCCGACCGACCAAAATGACGACAGGTCAAAGTGGACCATGCACCTTCAAATTCAGGTCGAACCAATCCGAGATGGTCCATTCCACTGGATGTACCAACCGAAATTTCCGGAATTTTGGGTTGAATGGAAAGCTCCCCACTGAACCCGGTCACTGAATTACTGGAAATGCGTTTCAAATTTCCCTTCACCCGATTGGGATATTGGCGATGGCTTTTTGAGCTTTTCAATCATGGAGCTTTCTTAATGTTGGTAAACACTTTACGACCCAGAACACTTTTTCGGCACTGTTTCGCTGACGGACTTGACCAGAAGTTTATTTCCGTCTGTGGCACAAGCTGCAGAGTTGTTCGTTGTCAGGTTTTAAGGATTCAATGAAATTTCAAATTTTTGGAACGAAAAAAGGTGCCTGTAATCAATAAAAGTGTCGTTTTTTAAGAATGGTCGCAAGAAGAGACGGACAAGGCTAGCTCGTAATCTACTTTTAATCAATCAATCAACTTTATTGGTACATCCAAATTAAAATGGGTTTTCACATACCAACTACAATAAAATCTAATATGAACAATAGAAATGTAAAATAAACATTTGAAAGTGACAAACATTACCATATTATTTAAAAAATATAAAATATGCATAATTACACCTATTGAGTGTCAATGGCTTAAAAACTCGTCAAGTGCACGTTCATTAATCCCATTCTTAAAAACATTAAATGACTCTATGTTTGCTAAACTTTCTGGAAGGTCATTCCAGAGCTGAACAGCCCTATATGAGAAAGATCGCTGACCTGTTGCTGATCTAAGAGATGTTATATGAAGTTTATTTTTATTCCTAGTATTTCTAGTATGCACCTGGCTTCTTGTCGAAAACTTATTACACAAGGATGGTGTGGCTAATCCCTTTATATATTTGAAAGCCATTAAAATGTCTCTAACCTCCAGTTGCTTAGCAACCGGCAACCAGTGGAGTTCCTTTAACATCGGCGTGATGTGCTCATACTTTCTTGCGCCAGTCACAATCCGTGCCGCAAAATTCTGAACTTTTTGAAGCCTAGCAATGTTCTTTTTCGCTGTATTAGACCACATGGACGAACAATAGAAAAGCTTGCTGAACACCAATGAATTTAAGATTTACTTCGCCAAGTATAAAAGCCTGGGAATGAACTGGTTGTAAGAGCCTATTTCCGCGGTGGCCCCCTCTTCCCTAAGCAATGTTGATTGTCATGAAAAAGACTTGAATTCATGACGTCGACCCTGCACCGTAGAAGAAGTAGGGAAAATGTATTATTTCTACGATGGCTATTGCGTTAGCGTCCCAAGACTTTTGAACAGGGTTGTAGTAACTTTTTAATAGCTGTAAATGTGTATTTAAGCCGTGTGCACCTTCACCTGCACTGGGTGATGATATTTGTAACGTACTGAATGGTGAGGTATAAAGCCACGCAGCAATAATCAGTCAACCAAATAACATTCATCACATCAAACGTGTCCTGCCATGTCCAGTTCATTAATGTAGAGCGGAATCTTGCCCAAAAATCTAGTAGACGCAAACAGCCTGAGATAAATTAGCATGCAGTATTACTTATCCTTCAGTATCAAGTGGTTTATTTCTTATGAAAGGTCGAACTTTAGTAATATTCAAATATAGTCGACCTCGATTACCTCATTCTCAGTTGTTCCCAAAAGTCTTCTGCAAAATTCAAACGACGATGGAGCTGTTCTTCTGTGTTT
>OZ037780.1:31214307-31234307 GCA_964035525.1 Porites cylindrica
AAAATGTTTTTTAAATGTATTTTAAAAATCTTTTAGCGTCTTCTTATTTAGCTCTAAAACTCGGATATTATAAACAAAACACATATACACAAAGTGGAGCTGAAAACTCTCTATTTCAATTTTGTCTGACGTTTTCTCCGTTCTCGCTCGAGGAAATGAAAAACTATTACAGTCTTGCAATTTCACGCACCGTTAATCAGTAATTATGCGAGTTCGCAAGCCCATAGTTGAATACAAATTAGCTCTACGGGAAAGACCCAAGGGAGCATCTTGACATATTATTATATGAACAATTTTAAATAACTTAACAAGGATCAATTAAAACACGCGACTAATAATTGCTAGCAATAAAACCACACGAGAGATACCGTTTTAAAACCTTTATTGAAAACAAAAAGAGCAAATACACAGCGATTTGTAAGGAATGGAAATTAATAGACCTTTTTACCGATACGGCGGCCATATTGAATAAATTCGATTTAAGGAGTATTATAGGATGCCCAGGGGGCATGAGCACATTTCGTTTGTATTTTCGAGCGCTTTTCGGGACATTTTTTGTTAAAGTTTTCTTAGAATAAGATTCTAATGGGAAAAAAAGATCCTTGTGCCGTGTTTGGATATAATAATGATTGCCTTTTTTCCCGAGAAATATACAGTGAAATACCGTATTTCTAATACTAAAGTAGAAAAAGGTGATCATTGTTACATCCAAATGTCCCGAAAAGCGCTCAAAAATACAAACGAAATGTGCTCATGCCCCCCTGGGCATCCTATAATACTCCTTAAATCGAATTTATTCAATATGGCCGCCGTATCGGTAAAAAGGTCTTTCCTGTAGAGCTAATTTGTATTCAACTTTGGGCTTGCAAACTCCCATAATTAACTGTTTGGCGGTGCGTGAAATTACAAGACTGTAATAATTTTTCCTGTCCTCGAGATAGAACGGAGAAAACGTCAGACAAAATTAAAATAAAGACTTTTCAACTCCACTTTGTGTATGTGTTTTGTTTACATATCTGAGTTTAAGCGCTAAATAAGGTATAGGAAGCCGTTTCTCGCGTTGCTAGGTGATCGCTTATCTATACCCATTTCTCTTTTAATGGAAGGTCTGAAAATCGAGCTCAAGTAACTTACCGGGCAAGCCGAGGCAAGCCTATTGTACCTATTGTAGTATTCGCTCATTAGTAAACCTATCCACTTATTAGTATGCAGGAAAGCATTTTTGTCGAGTATCCTTATTAGTATGGAGGAAGTAAAAAATTAGTATGCAGGAAATCTAAATTAGCATGCAGGAAGTCCAAGGGAAGTCCAAAAAGGGGCTTATCCTTGCTGAAGCCCTTCTACTGTTATTTGCTGATCGATTTTCAAACTCTTTTCTATCATGGTTACGGCTGCCGTGAAAACGCAACTCGAGCTGTACCCCTCCAATTATCACTCCTGGAAGGCATTTCACCTTCATTATCAAAACCTTTATTCATTTCCCCCATTTCGTGTCCTGTGGTCGGCAATTGACTCTTTGGAGGAGTAAAGCCGTTCGTCGACACTTTTTCTCCATGTCCTTGTTTGAGAGTGGCAACCAGTTGTTCAACATCGCTGCAGTCACTGTCTTCCTCTTGGTCATTTTTACTATCGTAACCTGTCTGGGGAATGCGGCAGTCACAGAGACAGCAGCAGAATGTTACTGGAAATCAATGGTTAAAGGCGGGTTAGATGGGCATGACGATCACAGTTCATTAAGCTGATTTCTGCAATCGCCTCATGATTCAAATTCGATTCCAGAATACAGGAAAGATTTGCTCATGGTATCCGGAATCCTGGACTTTGGAATCGGAAATTCAGCTCAAGGAATCCGGAATCCCACTTACGATTGGAATCCTGAACGAGTCCGGAATCCAGTACCTGAAATCCCTTGGATTACCTTATGTGGAGCGAAATCGAGCTCAGGGTGTTTGGAAACAAGCGGACGTGGGTGCCGTATAGATAGGCGCGAAGATGATTGCAGAAGGGACGAATTTCTAGGGAAGACCTTTCTTTGCTCCTCCCCCTTTCCATGTGAATTTTCTTGAGATTAGACCCTCTGAAACTTTGTTTCCTGCGCTCCCAGGAACATGAACCGGATGAGTTATCAAGTAAGAAAACTAAGGATCAACTCTATTTACGGAAAGAAATACAAAAACATCTGAATTAATTTAATTCAGAAAGTGATAGTACTGGACCTAATACAAACGATAACAGCTGGACACTACTTGTGGCCTCCGGCCTCAACGAAACCTCCGCTTGCTGATTGGAGGCTTTCTGTCAAACTAAACTAGCATAACTTCACCACTTATAACACAGGTTCCATAAAAATCATATCTATTTCTATAAGTAGAACGAACCCAATCTCGTGCCAAGAGTCAGCTTTCCTTTTAGTGATCGTGAGCACCCTAGTTACGGGCCACTATAGGATTTTTGTACTTTTGTAGTGTATGGAGCAATATTTAACAATTATTCGCCGAAGGCCAAGTTACTGTGTGTAATTGCTGATTAATTTCGTCTCGGGGATTAATTAATATTAACTGAGCCTGAGGGGAATAATTGTTTTAGTATATGCACACGAAGTGATCTCAACAGAATCAGAAAGGAAACCGTGAAAGAAACGATCAGTTTGATTCTCAAGTGAATTCATGCGTGAACATGTAGCCGTAAACCGTATATAGATGCACAACAGTTGGATCTTTACTGTATTTTCAAACATGGCAAATCTTAGTTTTAATTTTTTTGTGAGCTTTAGCATCAATGATTGAAAAGAAAACGTTGCAAGTTTAAATAACTCCCCTTTCCGAGAAGAAACACAGAGCTTTATTTGCTTCTGTCAACTCTGCACCGTGAATGAGACAGTTTTTTATTATATCGCTTCTTGCTGTCAACAGCGGCTACGATGAAGGTGAGCATTGTTTATCTGCAGTGCAGTCGGTTCCTTGTCATGTTAACTTGCTGGCACGTATAGTTTTCGAAAATGTTTGCTTTCCTTTTTTTCTCCATAAATTAACTTCTTTCTTTACATTAAACGGGAGAAAGAAGACACCTGCCGGACCATCTAAGCAAGGAGGAGCGAAATTTGTATCTACAAGAGAAGTGACTAATGTTGGCGTGGTCGTAACTGTTGATCCTTTACCTCAAAATTGTTCGGCGTCGTTATTAAATGTAGGCTCAATTTTCCCTCTATCATCAAATTAATTTTCTCTTTCTCTAATAAGTGCAGAGAAAAAAAGTATGACCAACGCCAATACTGACAAAACTCACCCCGAAAATTGACGGTTCTTACTTTTCTCGCTTGTCACTGGTGGAATATCATAGACAATTTGGAAGACCTTTCCCTTTCTTGTCAGATCAAATAATCATTAAAAATCATATCAGTCAATTTTTTCAGTGCTATCACGTGGTTTGGGACATCTATATAGGCATAGTAACAATCGAATCATAGTGGGAAAAATAATCGCTTTTCATCGTTGAAGAGTGCGTTTGAGCTTATCAGTACAAACATTTGGAAGTGTAAAGGAAAAACAACGAAGCATTCAAATAGCTGACTCGTTGAAAACAAACAAATCATATATCTTAAAAGTATTCATCGCTTTGAAACGTAAAATGAACTTTCACTAACGGAGGAGACAGAAAAGAGCGTTCGGTTCCAAGGTAAAGAATGTACTTCTCGGAACTTAATTACCACACACTGGTCGCTTGCATCGTGGGTTCAATCTTCGCTTTTACCGCCGTAGTGCTAAACGTTTTAGTAATACTCGCGCTGAGAAATATTCCTTCCTTGCCAAGAAAAACTCTGAAAACATTGCTTCTGAGTATGTCTGTCTCCGACCTTGGTGTTGGTTTGGTAGCGCAGCCACTAAACATTTATGTCCTTGTTAGCAACATAAAATTTCTTTGTCAGTCGTATATTCTTCGTGATCACTTTGCTATATTTAACGCGCACAGAGTCGTGGGCAACGTCCTAACGTATGCTTCGTTTTTTAGCATCGTGGCGTTGAGTGCTGACAGATTTTTGGTTATACGCCTTCAGCTCCGGTACCAGGATGCGGTAACTCATAAACGCGTCATCGCTGGGGTCATTTCATTTTGGCTGTTGAGTGCCTTCCTTCCGTTGTTTCGATTTCTTGAGTGGCTCCCAGAGAACGAGAGTTTCATTTTGTTTGCTACCATTCAGTTCATTTGTCTCATCATGTCAGGCCTGTTTTACTTCAAGATTTTTTTAGCCTTGCGACAGCACGCAGCCCAAGTTCAAAACGTGCCAGTTGAATGCGGAGAGAGGATTGAAGCGGTAAATGCAGCAAGAGAGAGAAAAGCTGCATTCGGCGTATTTTATGTGTATATCACATTTGTGGCTTGTTACCTACCACAGATTTGTTTCAATATTGCCGCAAAAATAATTGATATTGAGCGACCTAATTTGGAATATAAAGTAAACCTCCACGCTACGAATTTGCTTGTATTCAATTCCTCTCTGAGTCCACTGATTTACTGCTGGAAGATGAGACGCATTCGGCAAGCCATGATAGACGTACTGCGTAAACCCTTTCAAAACTAAGAGAACTGCCAGCAACTGCGGATTAAGACAGGAAAGCTGAACAAGAAAAACTTGTAATTAAAACTGTTGCTGTTTGGCTGTTTTTACAAATAGAACGATTGAAAGAAACCGATAATAATCATAATAATTACAAGACGAAGACGAAGAAGACCACGAAGAAGAAAAAAAGGAAGGCGACGACAAAGACTAAGAAGAAGAAGAAGAGGAAGAAGAAGAAAAAGAAATAGAAGAAGAAGAAGAAGAAGAAGAAGAAGAAGAAGAAGAAGAAGAAGAAGAAGAAGAAGAAGAAGAAGAAGAAGAAGAAGAAGAAGAAGAAGATGATGATGATGAAGAAGAAGACGAAGACGAAGACTAAGAAGAAGAACGAGTTAGAAAAAAGAGAAGAATTGGCTGAGGAAGAGGAAGAAGAAGAAGAAGAAGAGGAACAAGAAGAAGAAGAAAAAGAAGAAAAAGAAGATGAAAAACAAGAAGAAGAAGAAGTAGAAGAAACACAAAAACCACCTCAGCAGCAGCAACAACAACAACAACCAGTAAATGATTTTTGTCCACGGAAAACTGATTTAAGATTGCGTGTCACTGAAAATGCGGGACTATTTTCAAACGAGTTTAGATAAACGTATGATAGAAGGTATTCCGAGTAAACAGGACAACAAGGGTACCGTTTTAAATTATTCAAAACATGCTAAGTATTAGGTAGGTAACGACGGTCATTGATTCATCAAATGGGTTACTGAATACTTCACGAGTTATGTGTACTATAAACCGTAAAATAAAAGCAAATAGAAAACGATAGTGTGGTATTAATTTTGGTTTAAACTCGACAACTAGAATGGCTGCAAACTGCAGAGTGCGCTACAAGAAAATTGGACAGTGCGGCAGTGTAAGTAGGATCATCATGAAATTGAGCTCTGAGTATGTTATCGCTAACCGAGTCCTTTCGATGAGTACATTCATTTAAATTCAAAGAGGACAGACGGCAAATTATTGTTGCTCGAAATATCTAAAAGTCGTATCTCTTCATCAGTAGGATGCATAAAAGGTGTGCAATTCCGCAATTCGTTTCGGCTCCATTAAATCCTACACCAATAGTAGAACGTTTTAAGAGGCGCCACCCACAATGTGAGCACATCTACTGACTGTCATATTTCGGTTATATATCGTATAGCTTTCATATATCGTGCCCTGTTTCTTAACTTGGACAGTATGATAATGTATGATAATTATGGTACATTGCGTTTAATTTTTTTATGTTAGGTTCCTTACTGTCGCGACAAAAATTGGGTGGGAAAAAGAAAGTGAATAAGAGACACCTTCTGTCAAAAGGTAATTGTTTTTCGATACCTTTCGAATTTTTTTAATAGCTCTGTCGTATTTTATTTTAACAAAACTGTCGCAATTGATTAGTTATTTGTTCTACCGCAAGCTGTCGTTTATCCGAATCGATTGTAAAAAAAACCACATTTTTTTAGGGATTAACATTAACACAAACACCTGCGTGTCTGTTATGTTATAAGTACACTCTCTATACAAATACATTCGAAAGTGTTTAAATACAAAAACTATCACTTCTTTAGCTAAAAGTATTTTCAGCCTGGATTAAAAAAATATCAACGAAAGTTGATCCACGACTAGCTCTGCGAATGGAAGTTCATTCCACGATAGACTCTTCAACGATTTTTTCAATTGTTGGCTTGGAACAGTTAGTGAAAATCCATCGACATCGCTGAAAAATGGGCTAAGGAAGAAAAATATTGCCCAAAGTTTCTGAATGATTTGTTGAAAAAGAACAAACAAATTAGCCTCTTAAAGTCGCAAAACTTTACAGACGTTTGTATTGAGGCAAGCACCAAACGTTTGGAAAAATTGGTCGACTTTGGGGATCTATATGCAAATAAAACTTATATATTGTTGCTGTTAATGTTGTTGTGAAGAGATCTAGAAAGGAGTGTCAGATACATGATCCAGCAATGAAAGGAAGTACTTTTTTCTCAGCAAAACCCACTAAAGGAAATTTGTTGTGGTGAGAAGCTTTAATTTCGTATTCCTGGCCGCAAGTCCAAACTCACTCACTTGACAATGTATGAAAACAAGACATACATTTATTTAGTAAACGGATATCTTGGAAAACAGCATAAATAAAAAACGAATCATATAACAAGAAAGCGCTTGTCCTTCATAATTGCGATCAAAGCTACTATTTTTGTTATTTGCCACAACAGTTAGGTCGTTTCTTTTTAGGTGGTTTCGGTGTCCATGGTTTCTTTTGAGCTGCTCCTTCACGTAGTTTTTCTTGGCGTAACCAGTCACATTTTTTCTCTAGCCCGCGTTTGCGAATTTCACAGAGCAGTCTATAAGGCAAACGTTAGATACAGCAGAATAACTAACGGAATTAGCGAAAGAGAAAAGCATAGACCGCGAGAAATAAATGAGACCTGAAAATAAGTCTTTTGAAAACCACCGGTTGTTGGGCCACTGTTAGCTTGCAGTGCCGGGAACGCGGTGCCTGCGTGGCAGGCGTTTGAAAGGGAAGGGAAAAGGAGTTTTAGGCGCGAGAGAAACGCGAGGTGCGTGCGAGGAGGGAGGGAGAGAAGGACTTGTGTCTGCATTGCAGAGTCGTTAGCCTGGGTCACCGACGTAATCTAACCTCGGTTAGGGACCGGTCATTATTTATCGCCTGGGTGGGGGGCGGAGGATTTTAGGGGGTACTACTTGATTTTTGGGAGAACAAAAGGGGAGCTGAGATCCCGAAAGGGGGAATGGCTGAAAACTTTGGAAGGATTCAGAGGGGGAAACACTAAAATTTGCTTGGAAAATTAAGGCATGGGGTGGGGGGGGGGGGGGGGGGGATCGCGAAAGTCATCAAACGTTATTAGGGGGGGTCACTTAAGTGAAGGAACATTCAAAGGGGGGATCGGCTAAATCAGTTTCACCTTGTTTAGCCTAAAATCCTCCCTCCCCCTCCCCCCAGGCGATACATGATAACCGGACCCCATGAGACGTAATAGGACAGGTCCTATTATGATCTCTTGCTGGTGCCTTAGTAAGGTCCTCGAAGCAGAGCCGATATCCTTGTTATTAGCCCCTACGGACTAAATGGGCGCTTTCTATTGAACAAAATTCCGGTTTGAAATTCAATTTCGGAAATTCCACGTGCCCAATGGAACTGTGACTCCGGTTGCACAGACCCGACCCAAGCCACCGCGCGTTTGGTTATTGTTCTTGTAAGCAGGATACAAAAGAGCGGTACGGGGGACAACAGTTTGGTCAAATGGAATGGAACATTTCGTTCCGACGGGTCAAAGTGGACCATGCACCTTCAAATTCCGGTCGGAGCAAACCAAAGCGGTCCGTTCCATTGGATGTACCATCCGAAATTTCCGGAAGTTTGGGTCGATTGGGAAGTGCCCAATGAATTATTGGAAATGCGTTTCGAGTTTCCCTTCACCTGATTGGCACTTTTGGCGATGGCTTTTTTAACTTTTCAATTATAGCGCGTTCTCAAATATTGGTAAACATTTTTTAAGCCCAGAACACTTTTTCGGTACTTTTTCGCAGACTGACTTAACAAGAAGGCTATTTCCGTCTGTGGCGCAAGCTGCAGAGTTGCTCGTATTCAGGTTTTAAGGATTCAATGAAATTTCAAATTTTTGGAACGAAAAAAGGTGTCTGTAATATAAATGTGTCGTTTTTAAAAAATGGCCGCAAGGAGAGACAGACAAGGCTAGCTCGTAATCTACTTCCCCCAGTAAAAAAACCTGGGAATGAACCGGTTGTAAGAGCGGCGCGACGGCCCCCTCTTCCCCAAGTAATGTTGATTGTCATAAGACTCGTATTCATGACGTGGACACTGTACCGTGGGAGAAGTAGGGAAAATGCATTATTTCGACGATAGCTATTGCGTTAGCGCCCAAGAGTTTTGAAGAGGGTTGTAGTAACTCTTTAATAGCTGTAAATGTGTATTTAAGCGTGTGCACCTTCACCTGCACTGGGTGATGATATTTGTAACGTACTGAATGGTGAGGTATAAAGCCATGCAGCAATAATCAGTCAACCAAATAACACTCATCACATCAAACGTGTCCTGCCATGTCCAGTTCATTAATGCAGAGAGGAATCGTGCGCAAAAATTTAGTAAACGCAAACAGAGATAAATTTGCGCGACGTATTACTTATCCTTCAGTATAAAGTGGTTTATTTCTTATGAATTAAAGGTCGAATTTTAATAATATTCAAAAACAGTAGACCTCGATTATCTCATTCTCAGTTGTCCAAAAGTCTTCTACAAAATTGAAACGACGATGGAGCTGTTCCTCTGTATTTTCGTTCATGTTAGAGTGAGTGATCGCTTTATGAAGCTTTCACACCTGAAGAGAACTGGATTCACTGTAGAAATTTATAACGGGAAGTTACGGCTTCCGTCTCCAGTAGGCCGCGCGCAAAGCCACGCGCGCACTACAAAGCTTTTATTATTTTTTAATTCATAGCTTCATAAACACTTTGGACCAGTTCTAACGTACTATTAAGTCCATTGATGAAGGGCAACGCCCCAGACTCCATATAAAACCTGGCACTTTCGCTAATGCTTTACTTTTTAATAGATATTTCCTTCACTTACTTTCTAAAGCGCCTCGCATCTTACCGAAATTTTTTTCCGTTATTTTTTAGTAATAATTCAGGTCTATTTTAACCGGTAAATATGACTAAAACAACTTGAGACTGAAAAATTTGCATCTATCTGCCC
This sequence comes from Porites cylindrica, assembly GCA_964035525.1. Classification (NCBI taxonomy): domain Eukaryota; kingdom Metazoa; phylum Cnidaria; class Anthozoa; order Scleractinia; family Poritidae; genus Porites; species Porites cylindrica. The sequence goes on from OZ037780.1 coordinate 31,223,628, forward strand.
TGATTAAAGTGAATCTGACGAAAAAAAGGTTTATAAAAGTTTTTATGATGTGACGTTGCATGCATGCATGTTATCTCAAGGGTGCTCGCAAGAGTCCTTATCTATTTGGAACAATAAGGAACCACAGATTAAGTAACATAAAACCAAATGTAACCTTTCACAGCAAGCAGGGGTTATGAAGAGAAAACTTTGAATCAAAGAAATGACTTTTCGTTTGATACTGATCAACTTTAGTTAGTTCGTAATGTTTTGGAATGCAACATTGGCACAGCATTTGACACTGAGAGAGCGAACTGAGTTATAGTCGGCACTAGGAAAAATAGCGATTTTTGCTTTCGCCGTGCGCCTTTCTACCCCAACTTACGCAAGATGAAAAATAATTTGAAGATTCCTTTTTCAAAAATAACACTGTTGAGAGTTAAAAAGGCTTTCATTTTGTCAAGAACGCCTTAATTTTTTCCTTCCCAAATGCGACACAATTCATCTCGCTTCCTTACGTGGAAAGACTAAAAAAAATGACGTCATAAAAACAAAATGTAACGTATATCTGCGCGAGCTCAACGCCGAACGAGACGGTTTGAACTTCTGAGGCTATCTTTTTGAGACTTTTTGATCAACTTTTTTGGGGAGAGGGAAGGTTTCTGCCGTTGTTTTTGTGTTTTTCGTCAAATATTTCATCTGAAGGGCGACTTCGCTTCTAATTCTCCTTTGATACAGTTCAAGGTAATTTAATATATTTAAGCACAAAATTTAATTCTCTACCGTTTACCTCCTCTCGTTGTTGATACATGACGTTTATCAGCAAGCTGTTCTAAGTAAGCTGTTCTGTGGCTATTGCTCGTTTATTACAAACACTTTGAAACCTCGCATAAGCCGAGAAAACATAACCTTTACAACCGATTACATCGGACCGGCCGCAAAAAGCTGAACCTGTAACAAACGTACGATTAGCCAATCGTATTCAAGGATTTTTAGGACTCTTGTCAAATGAGATACTTCTGGAGAAAAGTACCGTTTCTGATTTTATTCTTAAAAGTTGCGAAAAAGCAAAAATGAATCCCTAACGATTTTTCTTTTGTCAATTTAAGTCATCAAAGAATTAGATTCAATGCTGATCAAAATCACTACACATTACTATGCTCCGTGAGGAATGTATTTTGTTGGATCTACAATTGTAGTCTTAAACTAAAAAAGGCTTTTTTCATTTTTTATCAATGGAAATTTTATTTGTTAAAAACGTATTACGGTAACGGTAATGTGAAATTAACTCCTTCTTCAGCTGGTTGATAAGTCTTCATTAGCTCTGAAGTGAAAACGTTAGATCAGTACAAATAAATCTTTTAGGAAACATTGCTTGTAATTTTCTCTTTGTAGATTGATTTTTTTTTCGAGCTGTTCTTCAGAATTATGGGAAACGATTGAAATTGATTACAAACAGAACGTTGCACATAGACTAAAGCTAGTTTGAAAAAAAAAAAAAAAAGATTTTGAACATTATTACGACCTTCGAGTAAATTGATGAGTTTCACGCCAAAATTATTCTTTTACCTTAGCGCAAAAGTAAATGCATCGTGTCAAACGAAGAACCAATATTAAAAAAGAGCGTGAACGACCCCGCCAGGACTCGAACCTGGAATCTTCTGATCCGAAGTCAGACGCCTTATCCATTAGGCCACGAGGCCAAGACATTTATCGTCGAATTTCCTTTACTATTTGACAATCGTGAAGTATAAATACCCACTGTGCTATGTTTTCTAACTTGTCTTCAGTTTATGCTGCGTTCGAGGTCAACACTGTGACAAGCCTACACTTCATCGATGGGCGGCGTGTGGACACTAGTGACCTAAATAACTCCAACCTACACATGTAGTACATTCGATGAAGTGGAACTCCGTTGTTACGATCACCAATGGACCAAAAATATTTGGCCGTATTAACTAGGGTTTTTTTTTATAAGAAAATGTATGGCCGATTATTCGTGACTGTTGCGTTGCCCACGTATACACCTTGTTTGCCCCTCAACCTTCCCCCCCCCCTTCCCCAACACCAAATTTTGCATAAGCACTGTCTTCATTTTTTCTTGGTGGGGGGGGGGGGGGGGGGGAGCGGACTACTGTAATGTCCCCCGGGTAATAGCCGGGAGAAATTGGAAACAATGTTGCTTTGGTGAGGGTCTGGGCGGGAGGGGGCACAAAAAGTGTATTACAGAGCAATGCAAAAGTGGCGAATTTCTGTGTTCGTTGTGATGTAAGTTGTTAGCGTCTGTCTTTTCATTCATTTATATCACGTTATTTGCTGATCGATTTTCATACTCTTGTCCATCATGGTTATGGCTGCCGTGAAAACGTAGCACGAGGTGTCCTCCTCCAATTATCACTCTTGGAAGGTATTTCACCTACACTATCAAAACCTTTATTCATTTTCCCCGTTTCGTGTTCTTTGGTCCGCATTTGACTCCTCTGAGGAGTAAAGCCGTTCGTCGACACTTTTTCTCCATGTCCTTGTTTGGGAGTGGCAACCAGTCGTTCAACATCGCTGCAGTCGCTGTCTTCCTCTGGGTCATTTTTACTATCGTAACCTGTCTGGGGAATGCGACAGTCACAGAGACAGCAGCAGAATGTTACTGGAAATCAATGGTTAGAGGTTAGATCGGCATGAGCATAACAGTTCATTCAGCTGATTTCCGTAGGAGATTCGATCGCCTCCTGATTCAAATTCCAGAATACAGGAAAGTTGTGCCCGTGGTATCCGGAATGCTGAACTTTGGAACCGGAAATTCAGCTCAAGGAATCCGGAATCCCACTAACGATTGGAATCCGGAACGATTCCGGAATCCAGTACCTGAAATCCTTTGAATTACCTTATGTGGGGCGAAATCGAGCTCAGGGTGTTTGGAAACAAGCGGACGTGGGTACCGTATAGATAGGCGCGAAGATGATTGCAAAAGGGACGAATTTCTAGGGAAGACCTTTCTTTGCTCCTCCCCCTTTCCATGTGAATTTTCTTGAGATTAGACCCTCTGAAACTTTGTTTCCTGCGCTCCCTGTAACATGAACCGGATGAATTATATATTTTAAGTGAGAAAACTAAGGATCAACTCTATTTACGTAAGGAAATACAAAGAGAACATCTGAATTAATTTACTTCAGAAAGTGATAGTACTGGACCTAATACATACGATAACAGCTGGACGCTACTTCTGGCCTCTGGCCTCTGGCCTCAAGGAAACCTCTGCTTGCCGATTGGAGGCTTTCTGTCAAACTAAACTAGCATAACTTCACCACTTATAAGGCAGGTTCCATAAAAATCATATCTATTTCTATAAGTGGAACGGACCCAATCTCGTGCAGAGAGTCCGCTTTCTTTTTAGTGATCGTGAGCACCCTAGTTACGGGCCACTATAAGGTTTTTTGTATTTTTGTAGTCTATGGAGCAATATTTAAAACAATTAATGAATGATGCTGAGTATCTTATGAAGAATTATGGAGATCGAGGAGGGTGTTATCCGTCGAGGCCGTAGGCACCCTCCCAGATCTCCATAATTCTTCATATGATACGAAAGCCGAATTCAATAATTGTTTTATTATTCATTCAAAATAATTCCTAGTTTAAAAACATGGCCAAAACATGCTTACCGTACCTCCGTCGATCCATCGATGTTAAGTTCATCTTCGATAGTACACGTTTAGGTTTGTCCAGCTCCGCAAATATTCTCCAAATAGCAGATGTCGCCCGTCGAGTTGTCTTCTTGCTGTTCTTGCCATGTTTTTAGTTTTTTTTTCGCCTAGTTCTTACTCTTGAAACGAGTGAAATGTCCGCCATTTTTCAAGTTCACAAGCAAAACAACTCAACCTCGTCCCCAGGTCTTCTCGGTTAACGGTGCCTTAACTTGCACGAACGATGCATTTTTGACGTCATTTCCTTGTTAAACACAAAATTCTTCCAAATTTGGTCATCAGAAACTGGTTATGGTGAATTATGCTTGTGCTTTTAGCCAATCAGAATCGGGAAAATATTTTGAGTGAATAATAATTAACAATTATTCGCCGAAGGTGAAGTTAATAATTGTTGATTAATTTCGTCTCGGGGATTAATGAATATTAACTGAGCCTGAGGTGAATAATTGTTTTAGTATATGCACACGAAGTGATCTCAACAGAATCAGAAAGGAAACCGTGAAAGAAATAATTAGTTTGATTCACGGGTGAATTCATGGGTGAACATGTAGCCGTAAACAGGAGATGCACAACAGTTGGATATTTGCTGTATTTTCAAACATGGCAAATCCTGAACTATTTGAAGAACTTGAAAACGATATTGAGAAATTCTCGGCTTTTGGATCAATTCTTCTCATGGGTGATTTCAACTCTAGAACAGGCAAATACTCAGACAATGTCTGTCAAGAGGGCAACACCATTATAACAAACGATCAATCTGAATTCTCCTTATGCGCCCTTCAGCGACACAGCTTTGATAACGAATTAAATAACCACGGTAAACGGCTTTTAGAAATATGTAGGAGTGCAGATCTAACGATTATGAATGGTAGATCCCGTGGCGATTCGCTGGGAAGGCCAACATTTCATGGTAAATTAGGAGTTAGTGCTGTTGACTATGCAATATGCGACCAAGACTTATTCCACTCTATCGCGAATTTTGTTGTCAAAGAGCCGTCGAGTTTATCAGATCACAGTCCATTAATGACATGGTTTAACATTACTAAGGTAAATACCCACTTAGCTACAGAAAATACCAATGATACATTAATTCGTTTACCCAAACAGTTTATATGGGAAAATGATTCATCACAAAAATTTAAAACAGCAATGCAAACAAGAGACATACAGAGAATGATACATGATTTTCTTGTTGACAGTAGGCCAGACAAACACATTAACTCCTCTCTCGATGCAGTAGAAAGGATTCTTTTTGCAACCGCAAAACATTGTTTGAAAATTAAGAACGTTAAAAGACGATATACTAGATTATCTTCTGTTTCGTCTAACAAAAAATGGTTTGATAAAGAATGTCGTCTTAAGAGACACGAATTGAGGAAACTTGCTAATCTAAAACACAGAGATCCTCTCAATATTACGCTTAGGGAAAACTATCACACTGTCTTAAAACAGTACAAAAACGTTCTGAAACAGAAGAGAAAAGAATACTATGATACTAAGATCTCGGAACTAGAAGACATGATAGATAACTCAAACAGCCGAAATTTTTGGAACTGCTTGAAATCTATGGATGATTCTATGAAGGAAACTAGCACCCCGCCAATCTCAGAAGAAAGTTGGTTGTCTCACTTCCAGTCACTACATTCAAACGAGCCTCTTAATTCACACCAAGAAGCCATTATCGATGAGTTAACAAGATTAGAAGACGCAACAACACAATCGCATGCTTTTGACTACCTAATAACTGAACTCGAAATACGCACAGCGGCTAACAAACTCAAAAACAACAAATCTTCGTATTCAAAGAGAATAAAAAATGAAATGATCAAATCCAGCTTAAATGAACTAATGCCTATTTATTTGAAGTTATTCAATGCTGTTCTGACGTCAGGCACTATGCCTCAAACATGGTGCGGTGGCCTTATAACACCAGTTTTTAAAAGTGGGGCTAAAAGTGATCCCTCAAATTATCAAGGAATTTGTATTTCTAGTTGTCTTGGGAAACTATTTTCCTCAATTCTCAATCAAAGACTTCTCAAGCACATTCAGTCGCGTGACATACTTCATAAATCTCAAATAGGTTTCTTAGCAAATAATCGAACCGCTGACCATGTTCTTACACTACGAACATTAATTGACAAATACGTTGACTGTCACAAAACGAAAGTATACGCATGTTTTGTGGACTTTAGAAAAGCATTTGATTCGGTGTGGCACGATGGACTCTTATACAAGCTGTTACAAATAAATGTCCGAGGAAACTTCTATAAAGTCATAAAAAGTTTATACTCAAACTCTACCTGTTCTATTAGGATTGGAAATAACCAAACAGATCCTTTTCAATACACTAGAGGTGTGCGTCAAGGCTGCATTTTAAGCCCTCTTCTCTTCAACCTATACGTTAATGATCTAGCTTTTTCATTCAACAATATTTTATCTGATCCGTTTGTGCTACCAAATGGCACCAAACTCAATTCTCTTTTTTATGCTGACGACCTTATTATATTATCACGATCGAAATTAGGATTACAAAATTGCCTCAACAAATTGTCTTCATATTGCAACTCCTGGATGCTTAAAATCAACCCCAAGAAAACCAAAATAATGGTTTTCCAAAAAGGCACAAAAAAATGTGATTATGTTTTTCACATAGACAATGAAATGATAGACATTGTAAAAGACTATACTTACTTAGGGACTCGCATCTCGTCTTCCGGAAACTTTACACTCTCACTTGAACATCTTCGACAAAAAGCCCTTCATGCTCTATTTAGTCTAAGACGCCACACTGATTTTAGTAAACTGAAACCCTCCCTTGCAAATAAAATTTTGGACACAATGATCTCACCGATTTTAACTTACAATAGTGAAGTTTGGGGTGCCTTTGTGAAATCAGGTTTTAAGTCATGGGATAACTCCGGAATCGAAAAAACTCATTTACACTTCTGTAAACGATATTTAGAAGTCCATAACAAGTCATCCAATGTTGCATGCAGATCTGAACTTGGCAGATTCCCTCTGATCATTGATATAAATAACAAGATACTTAATTACTTAAACTATCTCCAAGAAAAAGATGAAAATTCTATAGTTAAACAATCTTTAAAAATATCTGTTGACCTTTATCATAGTGACCAAAATAGTTTTTACTCCAGTCTTAAGAAGATGACTGACGACTATGATTTCCCAGGCTTTAATTGTAATTTACTGAATAAATGTAAAATTAAGCAATATGTAGATCTTATGCAAAAGAAATATATCACTTACTGGAATCATACCCTTCAACATTCACAAAAACTTAACTTTTATTATACAATCAAAACGAATTATAGCCCTTCTGTCTACCTAGATTTAACAAGAAAGAACCCTTCTAGGAAAACATTAGTGAAACTGAGAATAAGCAGTCACAAACTTAGGATTGAGACAGGTAGATACGACAATCTACCACGTGGCGAAAGGTTATGCAATCTCTGCAATTGTAACAGAATTGAAGACGAAACTCACTTTTTATTAGATTGTCCAAGTTTCTCTTCGATAAGAGATATGTTCTTCTCTAAACTAGAACCTAAAATACCGTTTCTACGACTACAATCACATGAGTCCCTATTGTCACATCTGATGAATTCTACTGACTATTTTATTAACATCCAATTAATTTCATTTATATCAACTTGCTTTGAATTGAGGGACAAACTTATCTCCGGAATAATTAATCCTACTGATGGTTAGAAATAAACAATGATTAATAAGTTTCAAATTATTTTAAATATTTAATTTACAAGGAATCAATGAGTAATTTCAAGTAGCTTTTGCAATACTGTAATACTCTTTTATGGTCATGCAAATAAAGCTTATTGTTGTTGTTGTTGTTAGTTTTAATTTTTTGTGAGCTTTAGCATTAATGATTGAAAAGAAAATGTTGAAAGTTTAAATAACTCCCCTTTCCGAGAAGAAACACAGAGCTTTGTTTGCTTCGGTCAACTCTGCACCGTGAATGAGACAGTTTTTTTTATCGCTTCTTGCAAATGCTGTCAACAGCGGCTACGATCGAGGGGAGCGTTCATTATCTGCAGTGCAGTGTTCCTTGCCATGTTAACTTGCTGGCACGTATAGTTTTCGAAAATGTTTGCTTTCCTTTTGTTCTCCATAAATTAACCTCTTTCTTTACATTAAACTTGAGAAAGAAGACACCTGCCGGACCATCTAAGCAAGGAGGAGCGAAATTTGTGTTGGCGTGGTCGTAATTTGATCCTTTACCTCAATTTGTTCGGCGTCGTTATTAAATGTAGGCTCAATTTCCCCTCTATTATCGAATTAACTTTCTCGTTCTCTGATAAGTGCAGAGGAAAACAGTATGACCAACGCCAATGCTGACAAAACTCACTCCGAAAATTGGCGGTTGTTATTTTTCTCGCTTGTCACTCAGGGGCACCCAACGGCAATTTTCGGGAAAATATCTGTTCGGAAGACGATTTGAGAACTAGAATTTTCGGAACATTTGTTGTAAAATTTCTTGCTTGCCTGCCTCTCCTAGGATTTTCGAACATCTACAAAATGGTATAATTACCCATTTTAAACGGATATTTACCCTAAAAAAAGGCCACCTAGAATTTTCGGGAGCGTTTTCCTGGCTGAAATTTTCGAAAAGGTATGTTTTGATCCCTAAAATTTTCGGATCACTAGACTTTCAGCTAGGAAATCCGAACAGATGAAAAGTTTTTAGGGGATAAAAATATGCCTATATCTACTGTTTAAATGCTAAAATACGTTCAACAATGCTATGTTAAGTGGTTTTGAACTATATCCTCGTTGGGTGCCCCTGGTCACTGTTGGACGATCATAGACAATTTGGAAGACCTTTCCCTTTCTTGTCAGATCAAATAATCATTTTAATCAATCAATTTTTTCAGCGCTATCACATGGTTTGGCTCATGTATATAGGCATAGTAACATGTGAATCGTAGTGGCAAAAATAATCGCTTTTCATCGTTGAAGAGTGCGTTTGAGCGTATCAGAACAAGCATTTGGAAGTGTAAAGGAGAAACAACGAAGCATTCAAATAGCTGACTTGTTAAAAACAAACAAATCATATATTTTAAAAGTATTCATCGCTTTGAAACGTAAAATGAACTTTCTCTGACAGAGTAGACAGAAAAGAACGTCCGGTTCCAAGGTAAAGAATGTACTTCTCGGAACTTTATTACCACACACTGATCGCTTGCATCGTGGGTTCCATCTTTGCTTTTACTGCCGTAGTGCTAAACGTTTTAGTAATACTCGCCCTGAGAAATATTCCTTCCTTGCCAAGAAAAACTCTGAAAACATTGCTTCTGAGTATGTCTGTCTCCGACCTTGGTGTTGGTTTAGTAGCGCAGCCACTAAACATTTATCTCCTTGTCAGCCACATAAATTTCTTTTCTTCATATATTTTTCTTGATCACCATGAACCTATATTTGACGCGTACAGAGTCGTGGCCAACGTCCTAACGTATGCTTCGTTTTTTAGCATTGTGGCGTTGAGTGTTGACAGATTTTTGGTTATACGCCTTCAGCTCCGGTACCAGGATGCGGTAACTCATAAACGCGCCATTGTTTGGGTCATTTCATTTTGGCTGTTGAGTGCCTTCCTTCCGTTGTTTCGGTTTCTTCAGTGGCTCCCAGAGAACAAGAGTTTCATTTTGTTTGTTACCATTCAGTTCATTTGTCTCATCATCTCAGGCCTGTTTTACTTCAAGATTTGTTTAGCCTTGCGACAGCACGCAGCCCAAGTTCAAAACGTGCCAGCTGAATGCGGAGAGAGGAATGAAGCGGTAAATGCAGCAAGAGAGAGAAAAGCTGCATTCGGCGTATTCTATGTGTATCTCACATTTGTGGCTTGTTACCTACCACAGGTTTGTTTCAATATTGCCGCAAAAATAATTGATATTGAGCGACCTTTTTTGGTATATAAAGTAAACCTCCACGCTGCGAATTTGCTTGTACTCAATTCATCTCTGAGTCCACTGATTTACTGCTGGAAGATGAGACGCATTCGGCAGGCCATGATAGACGTACTGCGTAGACCCTTTCAAAACTAAGAGAACTCCTGGCAACTGCGGATTAAGACAGGAAAGTTGAACAAGAAAAACTTGTAATTAAAACTGTTGCTTGTTGGCTGTTTTTAGAAATAAAACGATTGAAAGAAATAGATAATAATAATAATTACAAGAAGAAGAAGAAGAAGAAGAAGAAGACGACGACGACGACAACTAAGTGGAAGAAGAAGATGATGATGAAGAAGAAGAAGACAAAGACGAAGAAGAAGAACGAAGTAGAAAAAAGAGAAGAATTGGAAGAGGAAGGAGAAGAAGAAGAAGAAGAAGAAGAAGAAGAAGAAGAAGATGAAAAACAACAAGAAGAAGAAGTCATAGAAGAAACACAAAAACCACAGCAGCAGCAGCAACAACAACAACCATAAGTAAATGATTTGTGTCCACGGAAAACTGATTTAAGATTGCGTGTCACTGAAAATGCAACACTATTTTCAAACGAGTTTTAGATAAACGTATGACAGAAGGTATTCCGAGTAAACAGGAGAACAACGGTACCATTTTAAATTATTCAAAACACGCTAAGTATAACATAAGGTAACGAAGGTCATTGATTCATCAAATGGGTTACTGAATACTTCACGAGTTATGTGTACTATAAACCGTAAAATAAAAGCAAATAGAAAGGGATAGTGTTGTATTAATTTGGTTCTAAACTCGACAACTAGAATGGCTGCAAACTGCAGAGTGCGCTACAAGAAAATTGTACAGTGCGGCAGTGTAAATAGGATCATCATGAAATTGAGCTCTGAGTATGTTATCGCTAACCGAGTCCTTTCGATGAGTGCATTCATTTCAATTCAAAGAGGACAGACGGCAAATTGTTGTTGCTCGAAATATCTAAAAGTCGTAACTGTTCATCAGTAGGATGCCTAAAATGTACGCAATTCCGCAATTCGTTTCGGCTCCATCCT
>OZ037780.1:31239307-31286807 GCA_964035525.1 Porites cylindrica
AAACAGCTTGCTTGATTAGTTGTGAAAATTCTTTGCTTGTTTACGGCAGCAAACCGGGAAGGCATTTTGCTCGCAACTTACGCGAGTTTGGCGTCGCTCGCTCGGAGGAACTGGAGGTGAATCAGTGAATAGTGCAGGATATTCACTGATTGAGTAGCCAATCAGAGCGCGTGAAAAACACTATCCACTGTTTTAGTATATACTAAAGTGGTTTATTTCTTATAAATTAAAGGTCGAATTTTAATGATATTCAAAAACAATCGACCTCGATTATCTCATTCTCAGTTGTTACCAAAAGTCTTCTACAAAATTGAAACGACGATGGAGCTGTTCCTGTTTGTTTTCATTCACGTTAGAGTGAGTGATGCCTTTATTCAGCTTTCACAACTGAGGGGAACTGGATTCACTGTAGGAATTTATAAGGAGAAGTTACGACTTCCGTTTCCTGTAGGCCGCGCGCACAGCGGCGCGCACTACAAAGTTTTTATTGTTTTTTAATAAACACCTTGGACCAGTTCTAACGTACTAGTAAGTCCACTGATGAAGGGCAACGTCCCCAAAAATTTCAAACTCCATATAAAACATGGCACTTTTGCTAATGCTTTACTTTTAATAGATCTTTCCACCGAAATTTTTCCCGTATTTTTTAGTAATAATTCAGGTCTATTTTAACCGGTAAACATGACTAAAACAACTTGAGACTGAAAACCTTGCATCGATCTACCTTGATTAAAGTGAATCTGACAAAAAAAAGTTTATAAAAGTTTTTATGATGTGGCATTGCATGCATGAATGTTACCTTAAGTGTGCGCGTAAGAGTCCTCATCTTTTTGGAACAATAAGAAACCACAGATTAAGTAAAATAAAACCAAATATAACCTTTCACAGCAAGCAGGGGTCGTCACATAAAGAGAAAATTTTGAATCAAAGAAATGACTTTCATTTTGATACTGATCAATTTTAGCTAGTTCGTAATGTTTGGGAATGCAACATTGGCGCAGCCATGTTTGACAGTGAGAGAGCGAACTGATCTGAATTATAGGCGTCACTAGGAAAAATAACGATTTTTGCTTTCGCCGTGCGCCTTTTCTACCCCAGCTTACGCAAGATAAAAAATAATTTAAAGATTCCTTTTTCAAAAATAAACTCTTACCTTGCTTAATGATGTTTGCTGAGGCAGCCAAAGTTCCTAACACTGTTGAGAGCACATTAATGTAGATTAAAAAGGCTTTCATTTTGTCAAGAACGTCTTAATTTTTTCCTTCCCAAATGCGACACGATTCATCTCGCTTTCTGACGTGGAAAGACTAAAAAAATTGACGTCATAAAGAAAAAATGTAACGTTTATCTGCGCGAGCTCAACGCCGAACGAGACGGTTTGAACTTCTGAGGCTATCTTTTTTAGACTTTTGATCAACTTTTTTGGGGAGAGGGGAGGTTTCTGCCGTTGTTTTTGTGTTTTTCGTCAAATATTTCATCTGAAGGGCGGAGTTCGCTTCTAATTCTCCTTTGATACAGTTCAAGGTAATTTAATATATTTAAACACAAAATTTAATTCTCTACCGTTAACCTCCTCTCGTTGTTGATGCATGACGTTTATCAGCAAGCTGTTCTAAGTAAGCTGTTCCATGGCTATTGCTTTTTTATTACAAACACTTTAAAACCTCGCGTAAGCCGAGAAAACGTAACCTTGACAACCGATTACATCGGACAGACCGCAAAAAGCTGAACCTGTAATAAACGTAGGATTAGCCAATTGTATTCAAGGATTTTTAGGACTTTTGTCAAATGAGATACTTCTGGAGAAAAGTAACGTTTCTGATTCTATTCTTAAAAGTTGCGAAAAAGCAAAAGTGAATCCCTAACGATTTTTCTTTTGTCAATTTAAGTCATCAAAGAATTAGATTCAGTGCTGATTAAAATCACTACGCATTACAATGCTCCGTAAGGAATGTATTTTGTTGGATCTACAATTGTAGTCTTAAACTAAAAAAGGCTTTTTTCATTTTTTATCAATGGAAATTTTATTTGTTAAAAACTTATTACGGTAACTGTAATGTGAAATTAACTCCTTCTTCAGCTGGTTGATAAGTCTTCATTAGCTCTGAAGTGAAAACGTTAGATCAGTACGAATAAATCTTTTAGAAAACATTGCTTGTAATTTTCTCTTTGTAGGTTGATTTTTTTTTCTCGAGCTGTTCTTCAGAATTATGGGAAACGATTGAAATTGATTACAAACAGAACGTTGCACATAGACTAAAGCTAGTTTGAAAAAGAGAAAAAAGATTTTGAACAGTATTACGACTTTCGAGTAAATTGATGAGTTTCACGCCAAAATTATTCTTTTACCTTAACACAAAAGTAAATGCATCGTGTCAAACGAAGAACCAATATCAAAAAAGAGCGTGAACGACCCCGCCAGGACTCGAACCTGGAATCTTCTGATCCGAAGTCAGACGCCTTATCCATTAGGCCACGAGGCCAAGACATCTGTTGTCGAATTTCCTTTATTATTTGACAATCGTGAAGTACAAATACCCACTGTGCTATGTTTTCTAACTTGTCTTCAGTTTATGCTGTGTTCGAGGTCAAAACTGTGACAAGTCTACACTTCATCGACGGGTAGCGTGTGGACATCACCTAAATAACTCCAGCCTGCACACGTAGTACATTCGATAAAGTGGAACTCCGTTGTTACGATCACCAATGGGCCATAAATATTTGACCGTATTAACTAAGGTTTTTTTTTTTGCAAGAAAGTGTCGGCCGTTTATTCGCGACTATTGCATTGCCCACTTATACACCCTGTTTGCCCCTCAACCTCCCCCCCCCAACACCAAATTTTGCAAAATCACTGTATTCATTTTTTCTTGGGGGGGGGGGGGGGGCGGACTACTGTAAAGTCGCCCCCGGTAATAGCCGGGAGAAATTGGAAACAATGTTGCTTTGGGGAAGTTCTAGGGGGAGGGGGCACAAAAAGTTTATTACGGAGCAATGCGAAAGTGGCGAATTTCTGTGTTCGTTGTGACGTAAGTTGTTAGCGTCTTTTCATTCATTTATATCACGTTATTTGCTGATCGATTTTCAAACTCTTTTCCATCATGGTTATGGCTGCCGTGAAAACGTAACACTAGGTGTACCCCTCCAATTATCATTCTTGGAAGGTATTTCCCCTTCACTATCAAAACCTTTATTCATTTCCCTCATTTCGTGTCCGGTGGTCCGCAATTGACTCCTTTGAGGAGTAAAGCCGTTCGTCGACACTTTTTCTCCATGTCCTTGTTTGGGAGTGGCAACCAGTTGTTCAACATCGCTGCAGTCGCTGTCTTCCTCTTGGTCATTTTTACTATCGTAAGTTGTCTTGGAAATGCGGCAGTCACAGAGACAGCAGCAGAATGTTACTGGAAATCAATGGTTAAAGCCGGGTTAGATCGGTATGAGGATCACAGTTCATTAAGCTGATTTCTGCCGGAGAATAGATTGCCTCATGATTCAAATTCCAGAATACAGGAAAGTTTTGCCCGTGGTATTCGGAATCCTGGACTTTGGAATCGGAAATTCAGCTCAAGGAATCCGGAATCCCACTAACGATTGGAATCCGGAACGAGTCCGGAATCCAGTACCCGAAATCCTTTGAATTACCTTATGTGGGGCGACATCGAGCTCAGGGTGTTTGGAAACAAGTAGTGGACGTGGGTACTGTATAGATAGGCGCGCAGATGATTGCAAAAGGGACGAATTTCTAGGGAAGACCTTTCTTTGCTCCTCCCCCATTCCATTGGAATTTTCTTGAGATTAGACCCTCTGAAACTTTGTTTCCTGCGCTCCCAGGAACATGAACCGGATGAGTTATCAAGTAAGAAAACTAAGGATCAACTCTATTTACGTAAAGAAATACAAAAACATCTGAATTAATTTACTTCAGAAAGTGATAGTACTGGACCTAATCCATACGAAAACAGCTGGACGCCACTTCTGGCCTCCGGCCTCAACGAAACCTCTGCTTGTTGATTGGAGGCTTTCTGTCAAACTAAACTAGCATAACTTCACCACTTATAACGCAGGTTGCATAAAAATCATATCTCTTTCTATAAGTGGAACGGAACCAATCTCGTGCCAAGAGTTCGCTTTCTTTTTAGTGATCGTGAGCACCCTAGTTACGGGCCACTATAGGGTTTTTGTATTTTTGTAGTGTATGGAGCAATATTTAACAATTAATGAATGCCGCTGAGTATCTTATGAAGAATTATGGAGATCGAGGAGGGTGTTATCTGTCGAGGCCGTAGGCACCCTCCTAGATCTCCTTAATTCTTCATATGATACGAAAGCCGAATTCAATAATTGTTTTGTTATTCAGTCAAAATAATTCCTAGTTTAAAAACATGACTAAAACATGCTTACCGTACCTCCATCGATCCATCGATGTTAAGTTCATCTTCGATAGTACACGTTTAGGTTTGTCCAGCTCCGCAAATATTCTCCAGATAGCAGATGTCGCCCTTTGAGTTGTCTTCTTGCTGTTCTTGCCATGTTTTTAGTTATTTTTTCGCCTAGTTCTTACTCTTGAAACGAGTGAAATGTCCGCCTTTTTGAAGTTCACAAGCAAAACAACTCAACCTCGTCCCAAGGTCTTCTCGGTTAACGGTGCCTTAACCTGCACGAACGCTGCATTTTTGACGTCATTTCCTCGTTAAGCACAAAATTGTTCCAAATTTGGTCATCAGAAACTGGTTATGGTGAATTATGCGTGTGCTTTTAGCCAATCAGAATCGGGGAATTCGTCGCGGGGATTAATCAATATTAACTGAGCCTGAGGTGAATAATTGTTTTAGTATATGCACACGCAGTGATCTCAACAGAATCAGAAAGGAAACCGTGAAAGAAACAATTAGTTTGATTCACGGGTGAATTCATGGGTGAACATGTAGCCGTAAACAGCAGATGTACAACAGTTGGATATTTGCTGTATTTTCAAACATGGCAAATCTTAGTTTTAATTTTTTTGTGAGCTTTAGCATTAATGATTGAAAAGAAAACGTTGAAAGTTTAAATAACTCCCCTTTCCGAGAAAAAACACAGAGCTTCATTTGCTTCTGTCAACTCTGCACCGTGAATGAGACAGTTTTTTTTTATCGCTTCTTGCAAATGCTGTCAACAGCGGCTACCACCGAGGTGAGCGTTCATTATCTGCAGTGCAGTGTTCCTTGCCATGTTAACTTGCTGGCACGTATAGTTTTCGAAAATGCTTGCTTTCCTTTTTTTCTCCATAAATTAACTTCTTTCTTTACATTAAACGGGAGAAAAGACATCTGCCGGACCATCTAAGCAAGGAGGGGCGAAATTTGTGTCGGCGTGGTTGTAATTTGATCCTTTACCTCAATTTTTTCGGCGTCGTTATTAAATGTAGGCTCAATTTCCCCTCTATCATCGAATTAATTTTCTCGTTCTCTTATAAGTGCAGAGGAAAACAGTATGACCAACGCCAATGCTGACAAAACTCACTCCGAAAATTAACGGTTATTTTTCTCGCTTGTCACTGGTGGACCTTCATAGACATTTGGAAGACCTTTCCCTTTCTTGTCAGATCAAATAATCATTTTAATCAATCATTTTTTTCAGCACTATCACATGGTTTGGCTCATGTATATAGGCATAGTAACAAGTGAATCGTAGTGGGAAAAATAATCGCTTTTCATCGTTGAAGAGTGCGTTTGAGCGTATCAGAACAAACATTTCGAAGTGAAAAGGAGAAACAACGAAGCATTCAAACAGTTGACTTGTTGAAAACAAACAAATTCTATATATATTTTAAAAGTATTCATCGCTTTGAAACGTAAAATGAACTTTCTCTGACAGAGGAGACAGAAAAGAGCGTTCGGTTCCAAGGTAAAGAATGTACTTCCCGGAACTTTATTACCACACACTGGTCGCTTGCATCGTGGGTTCAATCTTCGCTTTTACCGCCGTAGTGCTAAACGTTTTAGTAATACTCGCGGTGAGAAATATTCCTTCCTTGCCAAGAAAAACTCTGAAAACATTGCTTCTGAGTATGTCTGTCTCCGACCTTGGTGTTGGTTTAGTAGCGCAGCCACTAAACATTTATGTCCTTGTCAGCGACATAAAATTCTTTTCTTCATTTATTCTTGTTGATCATCATGAAGCTGTATTCAAAGCGTACAGAGTCGTGGCCAACGTCCTAACGTATGCTTCGTTTTTTAGCATCGTGGCTTTGAGTGCTGACAGATTTTTGGTGATACGCCTTCAGCTCCGGTACCAGGATGCGGTAACTCATAAACGCGCCATCGCTGGGGTCATCTCATTTTGGCTGTTGAGTACCGTCCTTCCGCTGATTCGATTTCTTGACTGGTTCCCAGAGAACAAGATTTTCATTTTTTTTGTCACCATTCAGTTCATTTGTCTCATCATCTCAGGCCTGTTTTACTTCAAGATTTTTTTAGCCTTGCGACAGCACGCAGCCCAAGTTCAAAACGTGCCAGTTGATTGCGGGGAGAGGATTGAAGCGGTAAATGCAGCAAGAGAGAGAAAAGCTGCATTCGGCGTATTTTATGTGTATCTCACATTTGTGGCTTGTTACCTACCACCGATTTGTTTCAATATTGCCGAAAAAATAATTGATATTGAGCAACCTGTATTGGTATATAAAGTAAACCTCCACGCTACGAATTTGCTTGTTCTCAATTCCTCTCTGAGTCCACTGATTTACTGCTGGAAGATGAGACGCATTCGGCAGGCTATGATAGACGTACTGCGTAAACCCTTTCAAAACTAAGAGAACTGCCGGCAACTGCGGATTAAGACAGGAAAGTTGAACAAGAAAAACTTGTAATTTAAAAACTGTTGCTTGTTGGCTGTTTTTAGAACTAAAACGATTTAAAGAAATAGATAATAATAATAACTACAACAAGAAGACGAAGAAGACCACGAAGAAGGAAAAAAAGAAGGCGACGACGAAGACTAAGAAGAAGAAGAAGAAGAAGAAGAAGAACGAAGTACAAAAAAAGAAGAATTGGAAGAGAAGGAGGGGGAGGAAGAAGAAGAAGGAGAGGAAAAACAAGAAGAAGAAGAAGTAGAAGAAACACATAAACCATAGCAGCAGCAGCAGCAACTACAACAACCAGTAGATGATTTTTGTCCACGGAGAACTGATTTGAGATTGCGTGTCACTTAAAATACAAGACTTTTCAAACGAGTTTTAGATAAACGTATGACAGAAGGTATTCCGAGTAAACAGGAGAACAACCGTTTGAAATTATTCAAAACATGCTACGTATTATATAAGGTAACGACGGTCGTTGATTCATCAAATGGGTTACTGAATACTTCACTAGTTATGTGTACTATAAGCCGTAAAATAAAAGCAAATAAAAAAATTATAGTGTGGTATTAATTTTGGTTTAAACTCGACAACTAGAATGACTGCAAACGTTAGAGTGCGCCACAAGAAAATTGGACAGTGCGGCAGTGTAAATAGGATCATCATGGAAATGAGCTCTGAGTATGTTATCGCTAACCGAGTCCTTTCGATGCGTCCATTCATTTCAATTCAAAGAGGACAGACGGCAAATTGTTGTTGCTCGAAATATCTAAAAGTCGTAACTGTTCATCAGTAGGATGCATAAAAGGTGTGTAATTCCGCAATTCATTTCGGCTCCATTAAATCCTACACCAATAGTAGAACGTTTTAGGAGGCGCCACCCACAATGTGAGCACATCTACTGACTGTCATATTTCGGTTATATATCGTATAGCTTTCATATATCGTGCCCTGTATCTTAACTTGGACTGTATGATAATGTAGGATAATTATGGTAAATTGCTTTTAATTTTTTTATGTTAGGTTCCTTACCGGCGCGACAAAAATTGGGTGGAAAAAAGAAGGCGAATAATAGACACTTTCTGTCAAAAGGTAATTGTTTTGATACCTTTCGCATTTTGTTAATAGCTCCGTCGTATTTTGTTTTCTCAAAACTGTCGCAGTTGATTAGTTATTTGTTCTAGCCCAAGCTGTCGTTTATCTGAATAGATTATAAAAAGGAAAAACGTTTTTTTTTTTATTAGGGATTAACATTAGCACGAACACCCGCGTGTCTGTTATGTTCTAAGTACACTCTCTATACAAAAACATTCGAACGTGTTTAAAGATAAAAATATCACTTCTTTCGCTAAAAATATTTTCGGCCTTGAATAAAATAATATCAACGAAAGTTGATCAACGTCTAGCTCTGCGAATGGAAGTTCATTCCACAATAGGCCCTTCAACGATTTTTTCAATTGTTGGCTTAAAACAGTTAGTGAAAATCCATCGACATCGGTGAAAAATGGGCTAAGGAAGAAAAACATTGCCCAAAGTTTCTGAATGATTTGTTGGAAAAGAACAAACATATTAGCCTCTTTTAAAGTTGCAAAATTTTACAGACTTTTGTATAGTGGGAAGCACTAAACGTTTGGACAAATTGGTCGACTTTGGGGATCTATATGCAAATAAAACTTATATATTGTTGTTGTTGATGTTGTAATGAAGAGATCTAGAAAGGAGTGTCAGATACATAATCCGGCAGTGAAAGAAGTATTTTTTTTTCTCAGCGGAGGTAATTTGTCAGTGGTAAGAAGCTTTAATTTCGTATTCCTGGCCGCAAGTCCAAACTCACTCACTTGACAATGCATGAGAACAATTCATACATTTATTTACGTAGTTTACAAAGGATATCTTGGAAAACAGCATGAATCAAAAACGAATCATATAACAAGAAAGCGCTTGTCCTTCATAATTGCGGTCAAAGCTACTATTTTTGTTATTTGCCACAATAGTTAGGTCGTTTCTTTTTCGGTGGTTTCGGTGTCCATGGTTTCTTTTGAGCTGCTCCTTCGCGTAGTTTTTCTTGACGTAACCAGTCACATTTTTTCTCTGCCCCGCGTTTGCGAATTTCACAGGGCAATCTGCAAGGCAAACGTTAGATACAACAGAATAACTAACGGAATTAGCGAAAGAGAAAAGCATAAATTGTGACAAATAAATAAGATCTGAAAATAAATTGTTTTGAAACCACCGGTTGTTGGGCCTCTGTTAGCTTGCAGTGCATGCCGGGAACGCAGTGCCTGCGTGGCAGACGTTTGAAAGGGAAGGGAAAGGGAGTTTTAGGCGCGAGGGAAACGCGACGGGCGAGCGAGGAGGGGGGAAGGACTTGTGTCTGCATTGCAGAGTCGTTACCCTGCGTCCCCGACGTAATCGTAATTGGGTTAGCGACCGGTCGGTATTTAACGCCTGTGGGAGGGGGGGGGGGGGGGCAGAGGAGGATTTTAGGGGGGGATCACTTGATTTTTGGGAGAACAAAAGGGGGGA
Organism: Porites cylindrica; assembly: GCA_964035525.1. Lineage (NCBI taxonomy): Eukaryota > Metazoa > Cnidaria > Anthozoa > Scleractinia > Poritidae > Porites > Porites cylindrica. The sequence goes on from OZ037780.1 coordinate 31,248,669, forward strand.
ACAGTCGTAACTGAGAACCCAAAAGGAGGGATCTCTGAAAAGTTTGGAAGGAGTAAGAGGGGGGACAACTCAAATTTGCTTGAAAAATGAAGGCATGGGGGGGGGGGGGGGGGTGGATCGCGAGAGTCATCAAAAGTTATTAGGGGGGATCACTTCGGTGAAGTAACATTCAAAGGGGGGATCGGCTAAATTTCACCTTGTTTAGCCTAAAATCCTCCGCCCCGCCCAGGCGTAATAACCGGTCCCCATGAGCCATAATAGGACAGGTCGTATTATGATCTCTTGCGGGTGCCTTAGTAACGTCCTCCAAGCAGAACCGATAGCCTTGTTATGAGCCCCTACGGACTCAACAGGCTCTTTCTATTGAACAAAATTGCGGTTTGAAATTCAATTTCGGAAATTCCACGTGCCCAATGGAACGATACTGTGACTACGTTTGCACAGACCCTACCCAAGCCACCGCGCGTTTGGTTATTGTTCTTGTAAGCAGGATACAAAAGAGCGGTACGGGGGACAACAATTTAGTCAAATGAAAAGGAACATTTCCTTCCGACCGGTCAAAGTGGACCATGCACCTTCAAATTCCGGTCGGAGCAAACCAAAGCGGTCCGTTCCATTGGATGTACCAACCAAAATTTTCGGAATTTTGGGTCGATTGGAAAGCGCCCAATGAATTACTGGAAATACGTTTCGAATTTCCCTTCAACAGATTGGCATATTGGCGATAGCTTTTTTAACTTTTCAATTATGGCGCGTTCTCAAACCTTGGTAAACACTTTACATCCCAGAACACTTTTACGGCACTGTTTCGCAGACTGACTTAACAAGAAGGTTATTTCCGTCTGTGGCGCAAGCTGCAGAGTTGCTCGTTGTCAGGTTTTAAGGATTCAATGAAATTTCAAATTTTTGGAACGAAGAAAGGTGTCTGTAGTATAGATGTGTCGTTTTTAAAAGAATGGCCGCAAGAAGAGACGGACAAGGCTAGCTCGTAATCTTTTTCCCCCAGTATAAAAGCCTGGATATGAACTGGTTGTAAGAGCCTATTTCTGAGGCGCCCCCCTCTGCCCCAAGTAATGTTGATCGTCATAAAAAAGAGTCGAATAATTTTATGACGTGGACACTGAACCGGGGGAGAATTAGGCAAAATGCGTTATTTCGACGATAGCTATTACGTTAGCGCCCAAGAGTTTTGAACAGGGTTTAGTAACTCTTTAATTGCTGTAAATGGATATTTTTAAAGCGTGTGCAACTTCACCTGCATTTGGTGATGATATTTGTAACGTACTGAATGGTGAGGTATAAAGCCATGCAGCAATAATCAGTCAACCAAATAACACTCATCACATCAAACGTGTCCTGCCATGTCCAGTTCATTAATGCAGAGAGGAATCTTTCGCAAAAATCTAGTAAACGCAAACAGTCAGAGATAAATTAGCATGAAGTATTACTTATCCTTCAGTATAAAGTGGTTTACTTCTTATAAATTAAAGGTCGAATTTTAATGATATTCAAAAACAATCGACCTCGATTATCTCATTCTCAGTTGTTACCAAAAGTCTTCTACAAAATTGAAACGACGATGGAGCTGTTCCTGTGTGTTTTCATTCACGTTAGAGTGAGTGATGCCTTTATTCAGCTTTCACAACTGAGGGGAACTGGATTCAGTGTAGGAATTTATAAGGGGAAGTTACGACTTCCGTTTCCTGTAGGCCGCGCGCACAGCGGCGCGCACTACAAAGTTTTTATTGTTTTTTAATAAACACCTTGGACCAGTTCTAACGTACTAGTAAGTCCACTGATGAAGGGCAACGTCCCCAAAAAATTCAAACTCCATATAAAACATGACACTTTTGCTAATGCTTTACTTTTAATACATCTTTCCTTCACTTACTTTCTAAAGCGCCTCGCACCTTACCGAAATTTTTCCCTTATTTTTTAGTAATAATTCAGGTCTATTTTAACCGGTAAACATGACTAAAACAACTTGAGACTGAAAACCTTACATCGATCTACCTTGATTAACGTAAATCTGACAAAAAAAAAGTTTATAAAAGTTTTTATGATGTGGCGTTGCATGCATGAATGTTACCTTAAGTGTGCGCGTAAGAGTCCTCATCTTTTTGGAACAATAAGAAACCACAGATTAAGTAAAATAAAACCAAATATAACCTTTCACAGCAAGCAGGGGTCGTCATATAAAGAGAAAATTTTGAATCAAAGAAATAACTTTCATTTTGATACTGATCAATTTTAGCTAGTTCGTAATGTTTGGGAATGCAACATTGGCGCAGCCATGTTTGACAGTGAGAGAGCGAACTGATCTGAATTATAGGCGTCACTAGGAAAAATAACGATTTTTGCTTTCGCCGTGCGCCTTTTCTACCCCAGCTTACGCAAGATAAAAAATAATTTAAAGATTCCTTTTTCAAAAATAAACTCTTACCTTGCTTAATGATGTTTGCTGAGGCAGCCAAAGTTCCTAACACTGTTGAGAGCACATTAATGTAGATTAAAAAGGCTTTCATTTTGTCAAGAACGTCTTAATTTTTTCCTTCCCAAATGCGACACGATTCATCTCGCTTTCTGACGTGGAAAGACTAAAGAAATTGACGTCATAAAGAAAAAATGTAACGTTTATCTGCGCGAGCTCAACGCCGAACGAGACGGTTTGAACTTCTGAGGCTATCTTTTTTAGACTTTTGATCAACTTTTTTGGGGAGAGGGGAGGTTTCTGCCGTTGTTTTTGTGTTTTTCGTCAAATATTTCATCTGAAGGGCGGAGTTCGCTTCTAATTCTCCTTTGATACAGTTCAAGGTAATTTAATATATTTAAACACAAAATTTAATTCTCTACCGTTAACCTCCTCTCGTTGTTGATGCATGACGTTTATCAGCACGCTGTTCTAAGTAAGCTGTTCCGTGGCTATTGCTTTTTTATTACAAACACTTTAAAACCTCGCGTAAGCCGAGAAAACATAACCTTGACAACCGATTACATCGGACAGACCGCAAAAAGCTGAACCTGTAACAAACGTAGGATTAGCCAATCGTATTCAAGGATTTTTAGGACTTTTGTCAAATGAGATACCTCTGGAGAAAAGTAACGTTTCTGATTCTATTCTTAAAAGTTGCGAAAAAGCAAAAGTGAATCCCTAACGATTTTTCTTTTGTCAATTTAAGTCATCAAAGAATTAGATTCAGTGCTGATTAAAATCACTACGCATTACAATGCTCCGTAAGGAATGTATTTTGTTGGATCTACAATTGTAGTCTTAAACTAAAAAAGGCTTTTTTCATTTTTTATCAATGGAAATTTTATTTGTTAAAAACTTATTACGGTAACTGTAATGTGAAATTAACTCCTTCTTCAGCTGGTTGATAAGTCTTCATTAGCTCTGAAGTGAAAACGTTAGATCAGTACGAATAAATCTTTTAGAAAACATTGCTTGTAATTTTCTCTTTGTAGGTTGATTTTTTTTCTCGAGCTGTTCTTCAGAATTATGGGAAACGATTGAAATTGATTACAAACAGAACGTTGCACATAGACTAAAGCTAGTTTGAAAAAAAGAAAAAAAGATTTTGAACAGTTTTACGACTTTCGAGTAAATTGATGAGTTTCACGCCAAAATTATTCTTTTACCTTAACACAAAAGTAAATGCATCGTGTCAAACGAAGAACCAATATTAAAAAAGAGCGTGCACGACCCCGCCAGGACTCGAACCTGGAATCTTCTGATCCGAAGTCAGACGCCTTATCCATTAGGCCACGAGGCCAAGACATTTATTGTCGAATTTCCTTTATTATTTGACAATCGTGAAGTACAAATACCCACTGTGCTATGTTTTCTAACTTGTCCTCAGTTTATGCTGTGTTCGAGGTCAAAACTGTGACAAGCCTACACTTCATCGATGGGCAGCGTGTGGACACTAGTGACCTAAAGAACTCCCGCCTGCACATGTTGTACATTCGATAAAGTGGAACTCCGTTGTTACGATCACCAATGGGCCAAAAATATTTGGCCGTATTAACTAAGTTTTTTTTTACATGAAAATGTCGGCCGTCTATTCGCGACTATTGCATTGCCCACTTATACACCCTGTTTGCCCCTCAACCTCCCCCTCCCCCCCCCCCCCACAACACCAAATTTTGCATAAGCACTGTCTTCATTCTTTGTTGGGGGGGGGGGAGCGGACTACTGTAATGTCCCCCCTGTAATAGCCGGGAGAAATTGGAAACAATGTTGCTTTGGGGAAGGTCTCGGGGAGGGGGCACAAAAAGTGTTTTACAGAGCAATGCGAAAGTGGCGAATTTCTGTGTTCGTTGTAACGTAAGTTTTTAGCGTCTTTTCATTCATCACGTTATTTGCTGGTCGATTTTCAAACTCTTTTCCATCATGGTTATGGCTGCCGCGAAAACGCAACTCGAGGTGTACCCCTCCAATTATCACTCTTGGAAGATATTTCACCTTCACTATCAAAACCTTTATTCATTTTCCCCATTTCGTGTCCTGAGGTCCGCAATTGACTCTTTTGAGGAGTAAAGCCGTTCGTCGACACTTTTTCTCCATGTCATTGTTTGAGAGTGGCAACCAGTTGTTCAACATCGCTGCAGTCACTGTCTTCCTCTTGGTCATTTTTATTATCGTAAGCTGTCTTGGGGATGCGACAGTCACAGAGACAGCAGCAGGATGTTACTGGAAATCAATGGTTAGAGGTTAAATCGGTATGAGCATAACAGATCATTCAGGTGATTTCCGCAGGAGAATCGATCGCCTCCTGATTCGAATTCCAGAATCCAGGAAAGTTTTGCCTATGGAATCGAAAATCCTGGACTTTGGAATCGAAAATTAAGCTCAAGGAATCTGGAATCCAGCTAGTACGGAATCTAGTATCTGAAATCCGGAATCCAAGACTGCCTTGGATTACCTTATATGGGGCGAAATCGAGCTCAGGGTGTTTAGAAACAAGCGGACGTGGGTACCGTATAGATAGGCGCAAAAGGGTCGAAATTTTAAGGAAGTCCGGAACTTTCTTTACTCATCCCCCATTCGATGGAAATTTTTTTTGAGATTGCATCGTTGTCTGAAACTCCGTTTCCTGCGCTCCCTGGAAGATGGACCGGATGAGTTATATAAGTGAGAAAACTAAGGATCAACTCTAGTTACGTAAAGAAATCCAAAATCATCTGATTTATTTTACTTCTGAAAGTGATAGTACCCGGGACCTTGGCTTGACGCTACTCAGTCTGGACTCCGGCCTCAACGAAATCTCTGCTTGTTCATTAGAGGCTTTCTGTCTATCTCTAACTTAACTAGCATAACTTCACCAAAAAACGCACGTTCGATAAAAATCATATCTAATTGTGTAAGTGGAACGGACCCAATCTCGTGCCAAGAGTCCGCTTTCCTTTTAGTGATCATGAGCACCCTGGTTACGGGCCACTATACGTTTTTTTTGTATTTTTGCAATTTAAGGAACAATATTATACGACTATCCCAGAAGGGGAGGTGAATAAAGGTACTATATACCGAGACGCGAAGCGTCGAGGTAATATATCTAGCACTATGAACCGACCCTGAGGGGGATAGTTGTTTTAGTATTTACCGAATCAGTTGGATAAATTGCTATCCACTGATTTTGGTGAATACTAAATCCTGATATCCACTCATTTAAGGGAATCCTGTTTCCTGGATCTTGGACCCCGGAATCTGGGAAATTTTTTTTAATGGAATCCGGAATCCTGAGCTTTGGAATTCGGAATACAGCTCAGTGAATCCAGATCCCATTAACGATTGGAATCCGGAATCCAATTTTCACTGACAAAATCCAGTACATGTGTACTTTAAATCCGGAACCAGCGGCGTGGGAATCCAGAATCGAGACTGTTTTGGATTCCCTTATCGGTACATCATACGTACCTATACACAATGTAACTACAATTCATTAACGCAAATGGGTGCTGACCAAAACGAAACCTAACTCTTAAGACGGGATTTGGAAGGGACCCTGCTAACGCAGGCTTGCGTAAGCACGTTTGGTTTACTTACTTAAAACAATGGTGGCAAATAAAGCCAGCGCCATAACTTGCCACAATCTCAGGCCCCACAGATTTTTCTCGGTCACTGGAAGCGGAGTAGTTGAAGTGAGCCTGGGTTCTAATGTCTTTTCTTTCGGTGTTGGAATAAAAACATCATTGTTGTTCTGCGCAAAACACGATAGTACCTGGAAAACAGAAGCAATAAAAAGAGAACATATAGTGATTTTGTGTCCTTCTATCTCATGAGGCAATTCAGTATTTTGACTTAAAATGAATAGGGAAAGAATGACAAAGAAATATCGCAAACTAACAAAGAAACAAAAAAAACAAAACCAAACAAAAAAAATACAAGGATCGGCTCGGGTTTAAGTTTGATCTTTTATTAATTAATTTTAAATACTTCGAAAAAGCAGATGGCTCATTAACATTTTTTTTTCTACAAACATATTTAATAATTGATTTTTTCTGTACTTACTATAGGCTCAGTCTCTTATCATGAATTATATATCACAACAAGAGAGGCTGTAATCAACCACAAGTTGTCCTTTATTTAGCTAAAACCCCATTGTGGCTCACAGATTTTTTTGCGTTAAAAAAAGCACCAGTATACAACTTGTTTGAAGATCTGTTTTGAATTCATTTTGCAGTGAATTAAATACAATCAGTCAAAAACTGCATGCTATGCTGAGTTCTTCTCTTGAAGAAATTCGTAAAGCTAGTAAGTTCAAATATCTATTCTAATGTTCTTAAAGCACAGCCCGAACGAAAAATCCTGATGATGCTGACAGTTTGCTATGTTGAATACATTTTGTGATCACAGAAATTTGACGTCCTCTTCTAATGCGGGAGTTCCCAAGGGTTTCGGTTCTTTTAACGCTTTAATTTAGTTTTAATATTAAAAGCACTGGGAAACTGAATTTAATTTAAAACTGTTACATTAAGCTTCCTATCAAGGTACTAGGCCTACCTGAAATCCATGCCAAACTAGAGCCATCTTAAATAGCACAGGAATTTTAACGACATCTGTCTTCGCCATTAGGCAATAAATCGAGTCCAAGAGGGTTGTTAATTTATTTCATGAACATGATATACAAAAAGGAAAATGAAATTGTCAACGGTTTACACCGTTGAAGACAAAGAAGCAATATTTCACCCACTAATGATATTTAAAGGACCATTTAGGTCTGATGAAGAATACCCACGTCGTTTGATTGGACGCTTCGACTGAGGTGATCAGCAAATCACTTGCGAGGGAACATGTCATTAATAATGGTTATTGCTGTTGTCTATTCATGCTCATGTATAGAAGATTATGCACTGAAACAATTTTCCCCCGGTATTAGAGTAGTGGGTATTATTTTGATTTCTATTAATTACGATTTACGCTGCTGATTTTGTCAATATTCAAGAATATTCTGTGCTATTTTGTAGTTTATATTTCATTGCCTTTTACTGACGAAAATAAACAAAAGAAATCGGAAAATACCATGACCCAACCAGTCTAGTCACGATAAGTTTCTTGGGCCGTCACGCCAAACTCCTAACTCCTAACTCAAAGACTTGCAATGACGGTTTTTTTATGCCTTTTTCTGCAGGTCTGATAACAGATATTCTTATCTCTCTGGACGACAGATATTTGTATTTCGCGCTTCATGGAGACCTCAGACAGTATGATATAACAGACACCAAGAATCCCAAACTGGTTGGCCAGGTAGGTCGGTCACTCTCTAAACGCCTTTCATAAAGGCTCAAGACAATATTCAAGTAGAGAAACACAGGAAAGACACATAATAACTACCGGTACATATTAATTACGAACACCGCTACATATCTATATTCTACAAATGATGAAATATTTAAGCAATAGATCACAGTTTCTATGGGTTTACCGGCGTGATAACCCAAGCGGAATGTTGGGAGAACACTCGAAAAGCTTAAAGTTTTCTATGAGTCTACCGGCACAATAAACCATAGGTTTTTAACCAATCAGAAAGCGCGTACCATCTTAGTTATTTTATAATTAATTCAATATATTCCAGTACAAAACATTCGCGTTGTATGCTTGAATTCCTCGTTTAACACCGACTTCTTGACCATAGCTTTTTGCTTTTTGTCCCGAGGGAAACTATAAGAACTATTTGTCCATCTTTTTAACTCTGCTCGCGCAGGCTACATCTTATATATATGTCACTTTTGAACAAATATGATTTCGCAATCACAACTTGGTAACTCAAGAACGAAATGTTACGCCAGCCGATTGTCAAATATCAAACCAAAAGCTCAAAATAAGGTACTAACTTTTTAACCGTGAATCTGCCTAGTATTAAATCCTTACGTACATACTAACCGAACTTTTCTTCCCCGAATGATCCCGAAAATTAAAGAACCCGTTCTGGTAGTAACTTAGACTTGCCTACAAGTCGAGCTCAAATTTTTTTACGAGCGCGGAGCGCGAGTGGTAGATTTTTTATGTTGCCGGAACCGGAAATGAGAAGCGAAGAACTTTGAGAAAGTCTAGTAGTAACTCTGTTGAAAACGCAACCCTGTTATAGGTCATTATAGTCAACCCTGTCGTGAAGATGGGACCCCATCTAGCGGCTCATCCCCATTAGGTCATTACTAGGACCCCCCCCCCCCCCCCCTTCCTCCGGCGTTTTCATGTTTAACACCTGTCAGGTTATTCCTTTCCTGCCATCAAACCCTTTTTTCTGAAACTACGTAAACTAGTTGATCGCGTAATTTTTGTGAAACACGGGAGACAAATCAAATTCGTTTATGATCATTATAATAATTAACATGTGGTCTTTTTCTGTCTTAGCTCTTCATTGGTGGTAGTATAACCAAAGATAGCTTAGTGAAAGTGAAAGCGCTCGGTGAGTTTTGTAAATGAGATCGATGACGTTGTATATATTTTATCAGTTTTAAGCTTTTTTATATTCATAGAATGTTATTATTTATTTAGGACTTTATCATTATCATTTTATTATACTCACTATTGTAAGATTCTGTTATATTATATTATATATTATATTGTAAATGCACAATTGAGCTTAGCCGCTGCAAGCTTTTTACAAATAAACTATCTATCTATCTATCTATCTATCTATCTATCTATCTATCTATCTATCTATCTATCTATCTATCTATCTAGGATAGTGAATTAAGTGAACAGCCTCACCCGTGCTATGTGAAGGGAAAGAGAGTCGAGGGAGGGCCACAGATGTTGCAGCTCAGTCTGGAAGGAAAGCGATTATACTTTACAACATCGCTGTACAGTGTATGGGACAACCAGTTTTATCCCAGCCTCCCCAAGTACGGCAGTCGGCATTTTCATTGATAAGAAAAGATAAAAAAAATTACTTATAATTATTTCCTTCCTCGGAAGTCTGGTTTTATGGACTGCGGACGTAATCACACGACGACGATTTAAAAGGATTGAAAACGCGGCGTTCTTTAATTGTCTTAATTTCAAAATTCATCGCGATTTTCCCAACTTGCTTACCTTGTCAAATATAGTCGAACTCTCTTGGAGCTGAATTCCTGACTATTCAAGTTCAGAAAGAGAGAGAAAAATTCGTTTTCGTTTGTTCACGTCCTCCATAAATTATAACAGGCGATTTATGTCAAAATCGTGCAGTAACGGCAAAGAAATGAAAAACGTGCTAACTAATTGAACCTATGATGACCTTCTTGTTGCCAACTCCATGAGTATTTTCGTATTTTCTGAAAAATACCCTGTCATTCTAGAAGCTTCTACTTCCTCATAAAACATTCATTCAACGGCCACCATTCCAGAAAGGCCGTTCTCTCCAAGTTAACAGATGTAGAGATGATTGACTGTAGCATTTTTTCTCTTACGCTTTTCTTTACAGGAAAGATAGCATGTTGCTTCAAGTGGACGTTGATACAGTGAATGGTGGTCTCAAGTTGAATCCTGCTTTCTGCGTTGATTTTGGAGAGGAACCCGATGGACCCGCCCTTGCACATGAAGTGCGATATGCGGGAGGAGACTGTTCCTCTGACATATGGCTGTAAAGTCTCATGTCTTGATCCCTCCACAGTATGGAATTCCATCATTATATAAGCGAATTATATAGCCACAATTCAATTGTCCGGTTTGACGCAGACTGAGAACTATGTAACGGCCAACGTAACCTTTCAGTGATTTCATTAAGTTTTTGCACTGTGTTTTGATACGCCGGTTTTAATAGATCCTTTCCGAGCTCGTATTGTACGTGATGCGACAAGGTGTAATTAGAATTTTATACTCTAGATTGCTGGGTAACATTTTACCCTCAATTGTACTTTAAGTGTGTACTTGTTTTTTATCACTTTTTTTATCAATAAAGGAAAAAGTTCAGAAATTCCAATTCTTTATTATGTTTAAAAAAGAACTAGCGTGAAGGAGTAGGTTCTCTTTTTAAACAATTCAGCCCATTCCCTGGCACGATTCAATAAAACAATTAACCTGCCAGCAGAGTCTTTCTTGTTTGCTTGATTTGACGATCAAGAGGAAGACTAAAGGATGTTCTACTAGTAGGTTGTTAACTGAAAATAAGGGCCTCGCAATGAATATTAACAGAAGTTCCTGGCTCGGTTGTTTATTCAGTTAGCTGACTGCATGGTCACCGCGTATTCAATTGTTACGAAAGTACAACGCAGTTTGCATAGTTCAAATTTTTCGTAGAGCCTGTATCCTGAATTAACCCCAACGTTCATTTCTCGTTAATTTTTTTCAACCTTTATTCCCTCCTGATGCTCAGATCACGGTTTGTCTGTCCCACGTCTATCAACACTGTTAGGACAGCTGTTACCACTTCACCTCCCTCGCCCGGAGTTACAAACTTTCATAGCATCTGAACTAAAAAAGTTTGTAATTCCAGCACGAAAGAAGCAAACAGATCGGTCTTTAGGGTTCAGGTTTAGCCCGCATTGCTGGCAGTTTTGTTTCTCGAGTGGGTAAATGATGCGGGTGAAGCCAGGAAGAGAATGCCGTGGATACTTCTTTTGCAGCTCGTTTGCCCGCTTCACCGCTCATTTACGCGAGAGAAGAGATCACCAGCTACACCAACTACACGTCAATTTATACCAGTTTTATTACTTCATCTGGCTCTTGCTGGTAATTAAGAAACAGACTATTTCGAATCGATCTTTCTGACCTTTCTTTTCCGCGCCTTTCCTTAGTCTTATTTATCCCTGGGTCTTCAGTGCTGGGTTCCTTTACCGAGGGTATTCAGCCACATGTAGGGCCACTGGCTCAACTTCGTCGCCTATGACTCCACAATCTCTAGATTTTTCTAACCTAATTAGACGCCTGATTTTGCCCGAAAGAAATTGTTCAAGAGGAAAACCTGTGTTTGCTTTTATAAAGAGATATGTTATCTTTTACTTCATGAATAAGACTAATAAGGAATACGACGTGAGTGGATCCTAACTGGAATAACGAATCAATCGATCATTTGCGTTCTAATCAGGGGCGTAGCCAGGATTTTTCCAGAGGTACGCACATTTTTCTGCTTTCAGCTCATATAAGGTGGAAATGTATGAAACCTCGTTGTGAGTCGTGCCACTTTCCTTCTCGGTTCCACTTCTGTGAATAATTGTGTGTTGTTATTCGCGGCCACGTCCTTAACATCCGATCGCGTAATGTCCCCTAATGGTTCATTTTCCACAGTTGTGAATACCTTTGTGTTAGAATGAGGACAAGGCGTAGAGTTAAGTTGGGAGGGGGGGGGGGGGGGGGGGGGGTGGATTCGAAGTTGTGCGCTTTTTCACAATGGGGCGTAATACAACCTATCTATGAGGCTTGCACAGACGACGTGGAGGCCACCATTGCAATAGGGCAGTTTTTCCCAGTTATTCTCGCGTTTCCCAGATTAAAGTGAACGAAGGCAACCAGAACAGGGGTGACAAATTCAAAAGTAGCAGAAGATATTTCGTTTGATTATCTTTATCTGAAACTCAGGTTCATATTTGCTTGCACGAACTATATTCAAAGCACTGCCATTACACCAGATCATACGTAGTATCCATTACACAAACTAATACATTAATAGACAAAGTATTACTTACGCTAACACACTCATTACAATTTTAATTTTATTACAGTTTAAGACAGGAATGGTTAAATATACAGTATTGGATAGATAATATTAAGTACAGGTTGTCAACTTAACCGAGTTATATCTACTTTGCAATAAATTTAAAATAATGTTATTTTTTGAAGAAATTCAGATAAACTCTTCAGACAGCGTTTATCAAAAACCTCCCCCCTTAAGAACGTGCATTGTTTGGGATGATTTCCAAGGAAATAAGGAAATAAGAAGACTGAGAGAAGCAATGATACTTTAATATCGAGAAAAGGCAAGATGCTGATTGCCAGCTGCCTAACCTGGAGTTAAACCGTTGGGAGTTAATATTAAAATATTCTAACTGCATGTCATGAGAATTCCATACGCTTGCATTGCTTTCGAGGCGAACTGGATATGGTTTCGGAGCGAACATGAAGGCCGAAGAAGACGCCAGTAAGCGGACGCGAAATTCAGTAGTAACGAGATCTAGAGGAGCTATTAGGGACCTTAAGCAAAGACATTTTTGAGCCACGCACGTCAACCGGAAGTGAGGCCTTCTCCCTTTTTATATGCCTTGACGCTAACAAACTTGTATTGCTGAGTTTCTTTTCTCTTTTAAAGACGATTTACCCGAGAGTTTCAACCAAATCATTCCCCAGTGATGCAAAAAGTCCACTTCCGGTTGACGTCCGTCGCTCAAAAACGCTGTTGCTTAAGCTCCCTATTGAATTAAAACCGCATAAACCCATTGTGGTTCGAAAGCAGACCAGAACAATAAGCTTCAATCGAGTGAACCATCTATTTCTCAGTTCTCTCAATTTCTTTTTGTTTTTTTCTTAGACACCTGCGGGTACAAAATGGATAGCACTCGAGAAAGAAAGCTTTTAATTCTCATTACGCGGTAACATTATTTTACAAAGTTTATTTCAGATGAAAACAATTTTGATTTAATTTTCCCACCGGTTTATCAGTACAGTTTCTTTAAAAGTCAATGCCTTTTAATATTAACTCAACAGTTGCAGCTTGGTATAAATTTATAGAATCAATAGCTGACAACCCACTATTCCTCATTCTTTATGTGGCTTATACATTATCAACTCCTTTACATTACATATTGGGCTTATTATGTATAACGTTATATACATTAACCAAATCTCATTCACGTTAAACGCAAAGCAAATCTCTACCCTCTACCTTCAAGGCAACCAAGACCACAGTTGAGGATCGAGAATGAAGAGTTACAATATCGGATACGTTCGGCAAGTGTACGGAATCGCGAGATCGAAAGCGTATTAGTCATGGCCATAAAGGTTACTAAAGCACTCTATACATAACAAAGCATAAAATAATTGATAACGGCGACGGAAGGTTAACAAAAGCGCAAAAACATTCATGTAAATACATAGTGTTAAAAAGAAGATACACCATTAAACAACTCGGGATAAATTTGGTTTAAAACATCACGGTGACAGCTAGAGGCCCTTTTAGATTTACAGGAGGTCGGTTTGGGCGAAGCTCGCAAAGACATTTAAGTGTTCGCTACAGCACGCGTTCGAAGTAATGGTAAGTGTCTTTGAAGATTGACGCAAGCCGAAGTAGTCAATGATAGTGCTCGAAAGTTACCAAAAGTACCCCAAAGGATTGCGAGGGTGTTCATTAACATTATAGTGTTTACAAGTTTGCGATAGCGCGCGATCCAAGTAATGGTATAATTCTCTATGAAGATTCACGAAAGTCGAAGTAGTCGACGATAGTGGTCGGAAGTACCCCGAAGGATTGCGAGGGTGTTCATTAACATTATAGTGTTCGCAAGTTGGCGATAGCGCGCGTTCCAAGTAATGGTATAATTCTCTATGAAGATTGATGCAAGTCGAAGTAGTCAACGATAGTGGTCGAAAGTTACCGAAAGTACCCCCGAAGGATTGCGAGGGTGTTCATTAACATTATAGTGTTCACATGTTGGCGATAGCGCGCGTTCCAAGTAATGGTAAGTCTCTATGGAGATTGACGCAAATCGAAGTAGTCAGTGATAGTGGTCGAAAGTTACCGAACGTACCCCCAAAAGATGGCGAGAGTATTCACTTTGACAAAGGCATATAGCCATTTACGATAGCGCCGGTTAGTGCAAATGGTAAGTAAACATGAAGATTTAACGCAAGCCGAAGAAGTCAACGAAAGTGGTCAAACGTTGCCGAAAGTATCCGCGAAAGATGGGGACAGTGTTGATTTCACTGAACGCAATTTTGTAAAGGCATTTAAGCGTTTGCCATAGCGCGTGTTCGAAGTTATGGTAGGTTTAGTATATGAAGATTAACGCAGGCCGAAGTAGTCAACGATAATGGTCGAAAGTTACCGAAAGTACCCCCCAAAGATGGCGAGAGTGTTCATTACAGTCATTTAAGCGTTTAGGAAGACGAAGATTAACGAAAGCCATAGAAGCCGAAAATAGTACTCGCAAGTTACCAACACTGCCCTAAAGGTTGGCGAGAGCCCTTCATATATTGATAACGGCGACGGAAGGTTAACAAGGGCGCAAAAACATTCATGAAAATACATAGTGTTTAAAAGAAGATACAACATTAAACAAGTCGGTATAAATTTAGTTTACAACATCACTGTGACAGTTAGAGGCCCTTTTTAGATTTACAGGAGGTCGGTTATGCGCGAAGCTCGCAAAGACATTTAAGGATTTGCTATAGCGCGCGTTCGAAGTAATCAGTAGTAAGTTTATAATGACGATTACCGCAAGCCGAAGTAGTCAATGATAGTGGTCGAAAGTTACCGAAAGTACCCTGAAGGATTGCGAGGGTGTTCATTAACATTATAGCGTTCAAAAGTTGGCGATAGCGAGCGTTCCAAGTAATGGTATAAGTCTCTATGAAGATTGACGCAAGTCGAAGTAGTCAACGATAGTGGTCGGAAGTTACCGAAAGTACACCGAAGGATTGCGAGGGTGTCAATTAACATTATAGTGTTCACAAGTTGGCGATAGCGTGCGTACCGAGTAATGGTATAAGTCTCTATGAAGATTGAAGCAAGTCGAAGTAGTCAATGATAATGGTCAAAAGTTACCGAAAGTACGCCCGAAAGATGGCGAGAGTATTCATTTTGACAAAGGCATATAGTAATTTACGATAGCGCCGGTTCGTAGAAATGGTAAGTAAACATGAAGATTTAACACGGGCCGAAGAAGTCAACGATAGTGGTCAAAAGTTGCCGAAAGTATCCACGAAAGATGGGGACAGTGTTGATTTCACTGAACGCAATTTTGTAAAGGCATTTCAGCGTTTGCCATAGCGCGTGTTCAAAGTTATGGTAGGTTTAGTATATGAAAATTAACGCAAGCCGAAGTACTCAACGATAATGGTCGAAAGTTACCGAAAGTACCCCCTAAAAATGGCGAGAGTGTTCATTGCAGTCATTTAAGCGTTTATTAACTCAACAGTTGCAGCTTGGTATAAATTTATAGAATCAATAGCTGACAACCCACTATTCCTCATTCTTTATGTGGCTTATACATTATCAACTCCTTTACATTACATATTGGGCTTATTATGTATAACGTTATATACATTAACCAAATCTTATTCACGTTAAACGCAAAGCAAATCTCTACCCTCTACCCTCAAGGCAACCAAGACCACAGTTGAGGATCGAGAATGAAGAGTTACAAGATCGGATACGTTCGGCAAGTGTACGGAATCGCGAGATCGAAAGCGTATTAGTCACGGACATAAAGGTTACTAAAGCACTCTATACATAACAAAGCATAAAACAATTGATAACGGCGACGGAAGGTTAACAAGAGCGCAAAAACATTCATGTAAATACATAGTGTTAAAAAGAAGATACACCATTAAACAACTCGGAATAAATTTGCTTTACAACATCATGGTGACAGCTAGACGCCCATTTTAGATTTACAGGAGGTGGTTTTGCGCGAAGCTCGCAAAGACATTTAAGTGTTTACAGTAGCGCGCGTTCGAAGTAATCAGTAATAAGTTTATAATGAAGATTGACGCAAGTCGAAGTGGTCAATGATAGTGGTCGAAAGTTACCGAAAGTACCCCGAAGGATTGCGAGGGTGTCAATTAACATTATAGTGTTCACAAGTTGGCGATAGCGTGCGTTCCAAGTAATGGTATAAGTCTCTATGAAGATTGACGCAAGTCGAAGTAGTCAATGATAGTAGTCGAAAGTTACCGAAAGTACACCGAAGGATTGCGAGGGTGTCAATTAACATTATGGTGTTCACAAGTTGGCGATAGCGTGCGTTCCAAGTAATGGTATAAGTCTCTATGAAGATTGACGCAAGTCGAAGTAGTCAATGATAGTGATCGAAAGTTACCGAAAGGACCCCCGAAAGATGGCGAGAGTATTCATTTTGACAAAGGCATATGGCCATTTACGATAGCGCCGGTTCGTAGAAATGGTAAGTAAACATGAAGATTTAAAAAAAAAAAAAAAAGAAGAAGTCAACGATAGTGGTCAAAAGTTGCCGAAAGTATCCCCAAAAGAAGGGGACAGTGTTCATTTCACTGAACGCAATTTTGTAAAGGTATTAAGCGTTTGCCATAGCGGGTGTTCGAAGTTATGCATATGGTAGGTTTAGTATATGAAGATTAACGCAGGCCGAAGTAGTCGACGACAATGGTCGAAAGTTACCGAAAGTACCCCCAACAATGGCGAGAGTGTTCATTAAGCGTTTAGGAACACGAAGATTAACGAAAGCCGAAGAAGCCGACAATAGTACTCGCAAGTTACCAACACTGCCCCAAAGGTTGGCGAGAGCCCATCATATTTCTCGATCAACATTAAAGATATTTTGAATAGACCTATCCTTAATAATTTCAGAACAAAAGAAAGGCCATTGTTGCCCAGTAGCAGTCGTTTCCGTATGAAGGAAAGTCCTCCTTCGAAAATGTTGACTGCTACTGCAGCAGAATTCTACAAAGTTTTATTTAGCTTTTACATTACTGGAAAATTATTAGATTAAGTTTCTAAAGTATTTCATCTTGATCGCTACATCTTCACTTTAGCTGTATTGTAAGACGCAGGCACTTCTTCTGATGTCCAACGTGAGAAACACGTCCTAAAACAGAAGAAAGCGCAATGTTTATCAGTAGACTGTAGAAAAGGAGAAATTTGAGTACTGGTCATTTTGTGCTCTTTTTTTTCGCGTTGGTTAGTTATTTAAGTGATTTACTTAAGCAATAGACCACACTTTCTATGGGTTTACCAGCGTGATAACCCACGCGGGATGTTGGGAGAACACGAGAAAAGCTTGTAAATCACGAGCCGAAGGCGAGTGATTTACAAGCTTTTTGAGTGTTCTCCCAACATCCCAAGTGGGTTATCACGCCGGTAAACCCATAGAAAGTGTGGTCTATTGCTTTTATAAAATAACATTTAGTAAAGTGGAGTCTTTTAGGTAAAAAATATTGTTTTAGTAACGTGATCGATTTATGTCTTCTCTCTAAAGTCATCATAAGCCAATCATGACTCACGATTTAATAGCGCAGAACTTTCTCAAAACTCAGTTCAGTCAAACAACAAACAGCAGCACTTCAAAACACGAGTTTTTGCACTCGTTACATGATAACTTATGAAAGCTGTTTTACAGGAAAAGTCAACACATATTCATGCGAACGTACAATGAAACAATACGTTCATGGTTTGTTTACTAAAGAAGTAGAAAATTGAACATCAGACTGCACGCAGCTGTATTTTGTTGAGTCGATCCGTAAGAATTTCGTGCTTACAGACGGAACTGGCAGCTATTGTAATGGAGGACTTCATTCACTTTTTTACAAGCCGCAGTGGTTTAAAATCTGTTTTCTGGGCTTTATCATGATGAAGAAACGCTGCAACGTGGCTGCATTTGCGAAGTTGTCGCATGTAACTTTACATGCACGTACAGTCACCGATGGAAATCTGTCAGTCGTGAAGAAAGGCCGGTTTTTTTGCCGTAGCCACATATTGGCGTTAATATTTGTCGATTTGTGAAGTCAGGTGGTTTGAGGTAGGTTATGGCATCGATATCACCGAATAATTTGTACAAATGTTGGAAAAAACCAGCCCGAAACCCTTACATCTTTCATCATCGTTGGCAGCTTGTTTACAACCTTCAGCGGCCGATTTTGTACCATATCTTGATCAGAGATCTCTTTTTGGAACAATTTCTTTCATTAAGGAATTTAATTTTGACATAAAATAAATCAAGAATGCTAAAACTATCCGTTTTGTTGCTGGTTGGCATATGGTTAAGTTTTCCTAGAGACTTTCTACACAAGAAATTCACACAGTTGTTGTCTTTCTCTGCGATTTGGCATCCTCGTGAAATGCAAACTGCTTTCCAGCTTTGTACTTTATAACTTCTAAAGCTATGCCAGTAGCGAATTGTGACGCTCAGTAATAAAATGTGGAAACCAACGCTTTGAATATTTAGAAGGGCTGGGTAAGTAACTTGTTCTGTTTTTTTAGCCTTTCTAAAATCGTTGTTTGCAGATTTTGTTTATGGCTCGTGGTCCGGATGCCTTTTTCTATGGGTTTACCGGTATAATAAACCATAGGTTTTTGACCAATCAGATCACGCGTACTATCTCAGTTATTTTATAAAGTCTAATAGCCCGCTATTTTTTGGACCGCCCCTGCTCGAACCCAGTTATAAAAACTGGGGCTATCCAATTCTTCTCAAGAGATAACATACCCTTCATTGTTGGTGTTGTTTCATCAGGTAGTACAGGTTCCACCAGATGACGATTTTCCAATCTTGGTACACTATAAAAGTGTAATTTGAAAAAGAACCTGAACTCAGTAAATATAACGACCAAAGTAAATGTCTGTTAGCAAAATATAAATAAAGCATCTCAATGATAAAAAATTCAGGTACTTCTGCCACACTTAACACCATTTTCGGGTTTAACCGTACTTTTTGCAATAAGCACATATAAGAAACTTATATTACTGATTCCCGTTTGCAATAGGGATAAATGAGTTCAGTTGTGCTCTTATTCTAGAGTATATCAATCCGACCTCCTCGAGCTCCTCGTGGTGCTCGATATGTAGGCCTAAGGAGAAAACCGGGGATTAATGCAAAGAAACATATCTATTATACCTGAAGCGTAGAAAACGCCTCCCCATGTGATGGACAAATTCAATCTAGAAAATAAAAAAGCTAAAGAAAAAGAAACAGGCGCTTAGAGGATGTTACCAACAGACTTAAATTGACCTAATACAACCTATTTTGATTTGCACCGATAAGGGATATAGATAAGAAATGAAGTTTAACGCCCACTAAAAATATCTGACCATCAGCAGATATTCTTAGTGGGCCGAGACATAAAAAATCATATCAATAAAGACAAGTCGACTCTCATTGAACCCTCAAACAGCATTTTCCCTGTAACAACAACTGCGCAAAATCGTAAAGTTACACTATAAATATAATAAATTCATTTCCGACGTCTCCACTTAGATATATATAAAGCGTCCAGCAAAAGCCTTGTTATAACCTGCAAAGATATAACAGTGGAGAGTCAAGCACTTAAATAATTTCAAGGTTCAAATCTATGTTTACTAAGTGAAATATACAATTTGAATCATTACAGTTATTTTCTTTTTATGGTATCTAATAAACCAATGGTATATCAGTAATAATAATAATAACAATAACAATAATAATAATAGTAATAATTCTATTAATAGTTTATTTAACAGATCCATGAAGTGTCTCTTCCATGTCAAATGAAATTAGACGCAATTAAAAATAAATTAAATTAAAGTGAAAAAAGTTCTCTCCTCAAATGAAATGATTGTGACTGCAAATCCCATTGGCCCTAGTTAAGAGCAGATATCAGGCAAAGACATTACGGAGTTCTCATATCTTCTCAAGTGGAAGCATTCTAAGGGTATATCTCATTGGTCCTAGTTAACAGCAGATTTAAGGCAAATGCAATTGGGTGTTCTTCTTCTCAGACTAGGAAGCTCCTGTCTCCCTTGCTTGCTGGGTTCGAATCCCAGTTTATCTAATTTTAATAGTAAGTAATAACTACGATAGACTGAAGTATCAGTCCAGGGGGCTCCTGTCTCCTTGCTTGCTGGGTTGGAATCCCAGTTTATCTAGTTTTAATAGTAAGTTTCATCTATTATTGACGGAAGTATCAGTCCAGAGAGCTCCTGTCTCCCTTGCTTGCTGGGTTAGAATCCCAGTTTATCTAGTTTTAATACTAAGTTTCATCTATTATTGACTGAAGTATCAGTCCAGGGAGCTCCTGTCTCCCTTGCTTGCTGGGTTGGAATCCCAGTTTATCTTATTTTAATACTAAGTTTCATCTATTATTGACTAAAGTATCAGTCCAAGGAGCTCCTGTCTCCCTTGCTTGCTGGGTTGGAATCCCAGTTTATCTAGTTTTAATAGTAAGTTTCATCTATTATTGACTGAAGTATCAGTCCAGGGAGCTCCTGTCTCCCTTGCTTGCTGGGTTGGAATCCCAGTTTATCTAGTTTTAATACTAAGTTTCATCTATTATTGACTGAAGTATCAGTCCAGAGAGCTCCTGTCTCCCTTGCTTGCTGGGTTAGAATCCCAGTTTATCTAGTTTTAATACTAAGTTTCATCTATTATTGACTGAAGTATCAGTCCAAGGAGCTCCTGTCTCCCTTGCTTACTGGGTTGGAATCCCAGTTTATCTAGTTTTAATAGTAAGTTTCATCTATTATTGACTGAAGTATCAGTCCAGGGAGCTCCTGTCTCCCTTGCTTGCTGGGTTGGAATCCCAGTTTATCTAGTTTTAATACTAAGTTTCATCTATTATTGACTGAAGTATCAGTCCAGGGAGCTCCTGTCTCCCTTGCTTGCTGGGTTGGAATCCCAGTTTATCTAGTTTTAATAGTAAGTTTCATCTATTATTGACTGAAGTATCAGTTCAGGGAGCTCCTGTCTCCCTTACTTGCTGGGTTGGAATCCCAGTTTATCTAGTTTTAATAGTAAGTTTCATCTAGTATTGACTGAAGTATCAGTCCAGGGAGCTCCTGTCTCCCCTGCTTGCTGGGTTGGAATCTCAGTTTCTTTAGTTTTAATAGTAAGCTTCATCTATTATTGACTGAAGTATCAGTCCAGGGAGCTCCTGTCTCCCTTGCTTGCTGGGTTGGAATCCCAGTTTATCTAGTTTTAATAGTAAGCTTAATCTAGCATTGACTAAAGTATCAGTCCGGTAGCTCCTGTCTCCCTTGCTTGCTGGGCTGGATTCCCAGTTGCCCTAAGTGTATATTACTTTGAAAATCAGTGATAATCTTCTTAGAGCAACAACTCTTTCCAAGAAAATCTGAAATTATACCTAAAATAACTGAGATTTTTTTTATTTAAACAACAACAACAAAAAAAATTTAAAGGCTTGAAAAAACCTGTTTCGTTACAGAAGCTGAGATATGGCATGACCTAAAGAAAAGGGTGTATGGCCTGTGCAGTATCCGAGACGCACGTGAGTGCAACGGCCATATAAATTGGGGGACCTCCGCTTGCGTCCAGACCGGGACACCTGGGCATGAGCGCTTACAACAGACTTGTTTCGTGACAGAAGCTGAGATATGGCATGACCCGATGAGCGGTACACCGCTACGGCCCGTGCAGTATCACTCGTAAAGCTCTGCACCACTGCAGAATGAGTTGATAAGCACTTGAGTGCAACGGCCGTTTTCTTATCAGGCGCCCAATACATCACCTGTCGGTCAGAGGCAACCACCCAGACCTCGGTGTAACTGATGGCTCAGTACCACTCTCCACGCGTAAGTAGACAAGCACCCTGTGGAACGCACGAAACCCTCCACCTGGCTTGAGGCCACTGTATTGGCAACAATAGGCCAACTTTGTTTTTGGAATCCCCTTTTTCTACTTACAGCTGCTACTAAATTTATTGAAAGAATTGCTGCTGCTCAAACGTAATAATACTATAAATAATAATTAAAGCTAAGATGTAATGCACTTCATTTAGTTCTAGAATTAAGGTATTAAAGGTTCTACTACATGCATAATAGACTGTCGTATTAGTCGAGGTATTACTTATCTTGCTTGCTGGGTTGGAATCCCAGTTTATCTAGTTTAAATAGTAAGTTTCATTTATTATTGACTGAAGTATCAGTGCAGGGAGCTCCTGCCTCCCTTGCTTGCTGGGTTGGAATCCCAGTTTATCTAGTTTTAATAGTAAGCTTCATCTAGTATTGACCGAAGTATCAGTCCAGGGAGCTCCTGTCTCCCTTGCTTGCTGGGTTGGAATCCCAGTTTATGTAGTTTTAATAGTAAGCTTCACCTAGCATTGACTGAAGTATCAGTCCAAGGAGCTCCTGTCTCCCTTGCTTACTGGGTTAGAATCCCAGTTTATCTAGTTTTAAAAGTAAGCTTCATCTAGCATTGACTGAAGTATCAGTCCAGGGAGCTCCTGTCACCCTTGCTTGCTGGGTTGGAATCCCAGTTTATCTAGTTTAAATAGTAAGTTTCATTTATTATTGACTGAAGTATCAGTGCAGGGAGCTCCTGTCTCCCTTGCTTGCTGGGTTCGAATCCCAGTTTATCTAGTTTTAATAGTAAGTTTCATTTATTATTGACTGAAATATCACTTCAGGGAGCTCCTGTCTCCCTTGCTTGCTGGGTTGGAATCCCAGTTTATCTAGTTTTAATAGTAATTTTCATCTATTATTGACTGAAGTACCAGTCCAGGGAGCTCCTGTCTCCCTTGCTTGCTGGGTTGGAATCCCAGTTTATCTAGTTTTAATTTTAAGTTTCATTTATTATTGACTGAAGTATCAGTCCAGGGAGCCCCTGTCTCCCTTGATTGCTGGGTTGGAATCCCAGTATATATAGTCTTAATAGTAAGTAATAAGTATGATAGACCAAAGTTTCAGTCCAGGGAGCTGCTGTCTCCCTTGCTTGCTGGGTTGGAATCCCAGTTTATATAATTTTAGTAAGTAATAACTATTATACACTGAAGTATCAGTCCAGGGAGCTCCTGTCTCCCTTGCTTAGTGGGTTGGAATCCCAGTTTCTCTAATTTTAGAGTAAGTAATACCTATAAGAGACTGAAGTTTCAGTCCAGGGAGCTCCTGTCTTCCTTGCTTGCCAGGTTGGAATCCGAGTTTATATAGTCTTAATAGTAAGTAATAACTATGATAGACTAAAGTTTCAGTCCAGGGAGCTGCTGTCTCCCTTGCTTGCTGGGTTTGAATACTAGTTTATCTAATTTTCATAGTAAGTAATAACTATGATAGACTGAAATATCAGTCCAGGGAGATCGTGTCTCCCGTGATTGCTGGGTTGAAATCCCAGTTTCTCTAATATTAATATTAAGTAATAACTATTATAGACTGAAGTATCAGTCCAACGAGCTCGTGTCTTCCTTGCTTGCTGGGTTCAAATCCCAGTTTCTCTAGGACTCTCTAATATCAATAGTAAGTAATAACTATAATAGACTGAAGTTTCAGTCCAGGGAGCTCCTGTCTGCCTTCCTTGCTGGGTTCGAATACCAGTTTCTCTAATATTAATAGTAAGTAATAACTATTATAGACTGAAGTATCAGTCCAGGGAGCTTGTTTCTCCCTTGCTTGCTGGGTTTGGATCCCAGTTGCTCCAATTTTAAAAGTAAGTAATAACTATGGTAGACTGAAGTATCAGTCCAGGGAGCTCCTGTCTCCCTTGCTTGCTTGGTTGGAATCCCAGTTTCTCTAATTTTATAGTAAGTAATAACTATAATAGACTAAAGTTTCAGTCCAGGGAGCTCCTGTGTCCCTTGCTTGCTGGGTTGGAATCCCAGTTTATCTAGTTTTAATCGTAAGTTTCATCTACTATTGACTGAAGTATCAGTCCAGGGAGTTCCTGTCTCCCTTGCTTGCTGGGTTGGAATCCCAGTTTATCTAGTTTCAATAGCAAGTTTCATCTATTATTGACTGAAGTATCAGTCCAGGGAGCTGCTGTCTCCCTTGCTTGTTGGGTTGGAATCCCAATTTATCTAATTTTAATAGTAAGTAATAACTATTATAGACTGAAGTATCAGTAAAGGGAGCTCCTGTCTTCCTTGCTTGCTGGGTTTGAATCCCAGTTTCTCTAATTTTCATAGTAAGTAATAACTACGATAGACTGAAGTATCAGTCCAGGGAGCCCCTGTCTCCCTTGCTTGCTGGGTTGGAATCCCAGTTTATCTACTGAGGTTTAATAGTAGGTTTTAACTATTACGGACTGAAGTTTCAGTCAAGGGAGCTTCTGTCTCCCTTACTTGCTGGGTTGGAAATCGAAGGTTATCTAATGTTTTTAAAATAGTAAGTTAAAAATAGTAAGTCCCATCTATCATAGACTAAGGTATCAGTCCAGGGAGGAGGATTACTTTCTGTGTGTTTTCTGTATAGTATCTGGGATAGAACCTTTGTGCAAAACCACTGCCAATGGGGAGAGTTTATTAACTTTATATAAATATTATGTATTATGTCATAGTTTAGGCAGCACCTGTCTGCCATTTTTGCTGAGTCAGAATCCCAGTTGACCTTATAGAATCTGATGTAAATTACTTTTTATAAATATCAGAATTGTTACGTATTCTAATACTTCAAAAAAGATCCTTAGGAGCCATAATTTGTTAAGTCACTAAATAAAGATTGGGATTTGGGTTGTTACAAGCTCCAAGCTTACCGTTTTAAGAATATCCTGGTTAAGATGGGTCAGCACTGAACAATTAATGACTGTACTTCTGTTAGACTGTTATTAGATTGTTACCTACATGAGTGAAGAAGACAAAAATAATTAGTTAAAGCATATCAAAATGATGAAGTCAGATATGATTTGTTGAAATACTCTTTATCTGGGAGTCAAAATTTTATTGTGATAGGTGTTTTAAATCACTGATTACCTATCACAAGTTAGATTCCCTAGCGTTAGCTGGTACATAATATTCCTAACCATGATTGCATTATCTAATTTAAAGCGAGGAAAATTACTGGCACATAATTAAGATTTTTCAAATCATTTTGTTTTGGGGGCCTGCACGTTTTAAACAACTTTAATATACCTGCACTTCTCTTAGATTGAGTTATCTACATAGAGTAAACAAAACTTACGTGCAGAGCAAAACAAAGTACCCAATAAAAAAGGAAGCTAACTCTCTCTCTTGGTGATTCACGCATAGCCCAAGTATTTAAACCATGGCTTCTTCTTGGTGTTATTTACTACCCAAAAGTGACTGAAATCCTCAGAGGGGGGGTGCTCTTGGGAGTTCTTGGTAGGAGTGTGCCCCCAGTTCTCTAAGTCGTGACTGTTTTTAGACCAAAAAGGTGCAAAAACCAGTAATGCTCGTAAAACTAATTAAAGTTTGTATTCAATTGTTCAGAAAGCTGCTGCCTCCCAATTCTTTGCTGAGTATGAATAACAGTTGAGCTGGTGTATATTTCCTTATATAATCAGACTTTGCATGTTATAGTTCAGGGAGAATGTGTATCCCATTTCTTTGCTGGGTTCGAATCCCAGTTGACCCCTAAGTATATATTATTGTTAAATCAAAGTTTTTATGTAAAAGTTAAAATATATCATAGGGCATCAAACATAATGCACTTGCATCCTAATTGTTGCTCTGACAGGTTTAAAACTGGAGTATTCCTTTGTATGTTTGAGAGGGGCAGCATTATGTCTTATGCCATTAATATTATCATGCAGTTTGAATTTTACAGTGTAGTTTGTTTTGACCTTGCATTCTGGTATCTTCTACACTTTGTTGCTATCTAGACTGCTTAAAGGAACAGTATCCCATTATTGCGCATGCACCAAACTTTGATTTTTGGAGAGGATGTTGCAAAATCAAAAGATGCGAGGAGATTAAGAGAACCTTGAAAAATCCGTTTGTATCGCGCTTGGCAGAGTCCAATACTACACTAAAACTTCTCAGGATTACAGATCAATGATATATTGTTCCCGTTAAGTTTCGATTTGGGCGAAATCTGGATTTTTTGGGGTTACTTTTATTGCCGTTGGCCGGAGGACCACATGATGGGAAGTGCTTTGGTGCCGATTGAAGGCTTATTTCTCCTGCTAGCTTCCATACAAGCTCAGATAATTATGAAAGGAATATACACAGAAATGAAACAGCAACAATAAAGACTATAAGAAAGAAAGCATTGAGACATTGATGTGACTGAGGAGATCTTGTGGAGGGGGGCTTCGTGAAGCAGAATGTTTTGTAACGACGCATTAGTAAACTTTTCAATGAACCTCCCTACGGCCGACAAAATCAAACACACAGGCGCTATATGTTTAGAAAAATTAGTGGCATGAAATCATAATATAATATTTGACTAACCTCTGCGATGATTCATAGCATTGAGATTACATTTTTATTTATGTCTTTCAAACGTTTCAGGCCATAGTTATTAGAGGAGACTGGTTATGAAAAGCGACAAACATCAATGATAAAAACAACAGTGCTGCAGTTTATGTTCAAAGCACCGTGAAAGTGCACAATCCTTTGTTTTCTGTTGGCAAATTGTTACGGAATAAATTAATGCAACGTTTTTATTGGTCAATACAATCAAAATGATAGGAATTCTTTTGAACGTTGTGCACTTTCACGTCCACAAAAACATATAACAAAGGAGTCTGACGCGTTTCATAACCATTCCACTCAATTAACTATGTTCAGGCTAAAACGCAAACAAATCTGGCGATTATTAATTACTGGACTTGGAAAAATTGACCTCTGACACCAGTTTCACATCAGAAAAGCCGTTTTTAAAGTGAGCGGAACGAGATTTTCGGGTCGCGAGGCGGCCCTGCTAGCGATAAAATCGGGACGAGTCTTCGTCTGCCACGAGTCAAATTTTAAATAAGACGAAAGACTTCTTCGAAAGTCTAAAATATTACTTGAGAATATAAACAACAAATCTCCGTCGGCTGTGGGTCCAGAAGGAAATCTTGTCGCGTCAATATGACAGTTCTATTGTCTTTTGAAAAAAGAAACAGATGACGCTCGCGTGTGCGCATGATCGGGACACTGTCCCTTTAATGTATATAAACAGAATAAAATTATTTTAATATTGTATTTACCTTTCTGTTTCTTGTTGGTCAAATCTTTTAAATTGTGCCTCTGACCTCTTGGTATATCTCTAGGTGATAACGAAATGAACTTAATTAACTTACGGTCTCAATCTTTCAGGAAAATAAAACTGAAGCCCTTGTAATTTCGAAAAGCCTCAAGTTCCCCTAGGATGACCGAACAGATACAAATTTTATAGCCCCGCTTAGAATGCACTTCTAGA
The DNA here is from genome assembly GCA_964035525.1 of Porites cylindrica. Taxonomy (NCBI): domain Eukaryota; kingdom Metazoa; phylum Cnidaria; class Anthozoa; order Scleractinia; family Poritidae; genus Porites; species Porites cylindrica. The sequence goes on from OZ037780.1 coordinate 31,276,061, forward strand.
GATTTAAAAGTACTGTAGTCTACAAGGTTCTCGTTAAGTGCCGGCAGCCGGCTAAAAACTGGCTTCTTCGAGTTTTGAGCCGCCTACTTTTTGGGGAACTACAGGAAGGTGCGAAAGATAAAGCCTGAAATCACCACCTAGTTTTACATCCTAGCCATCTACTCGATAATGAGAATTCTTTCATAATTTCAATGCAATTAGGAGGAAATCCGAATCCTTGTTGGGTGCCCCGTGTAAATATATACCTTTATGTCTGTCCTGACCTTCTAATTCTATTGACTTCTTTGGTATTTTGGTTTTTATACTGCAGAGTCCTTTCTTGAAATTTTTTTAGGTACTATTAAGCTTAAATTAGGTTTGCACTGCTACACTGCTGACTGACTCTGTGAGCGATGGAAGATCCATCCACGCCGCCATATTGGCCGGGATACCAGTAGACCCTGGGACGAGGATTCCTTCGTGGTTTATACCACAGGCTACCCACACAATCTGCTTTTTGGTAAATGAGTTCTTTACAGTAAGCTACAGTCTTGAGTAGCAATATATCGCCAACTATGTTTACAGGGGCGGATCTAGGGGAGGGTGCAGAGGGTGCGCATCCCCCCCCCCTGAGATGACCTGCGGTTTTCTAATACAACTGGTATTCTGCCAAAAAAAACTATGTGGTTTATTGGTGTTGAAGCAGAGCAAGAGACGAGTGCACCCCCTCCTAAAAAAAATCCTGGATCCGCCCCTGGTATATAGATTAATGTTAAATAAACAGTGTACTACCTTACCTAATGTAAATTGTTGTCTTTTTGCCCTCAAAAAGGTATTTTCAGCGATTTTGACTGATTTTGAGTTCGCCAGGATGACTGCGTAAAAAGTAAAGACGAAAAGAATTACCAAATGAGCCATCTTGCAAAGTCTGTCGTCTGAACTTTTGAGTAATCAGTTCACAAAGTCCCTAACAAAAGATCGCGATCGGAATTGTTACAAATACTTACCGTTATAAATATCGTCCGATTTAGTTCAGTCCGCACTTAACAATTAATGATTGTACTTTTGTTACGGATTGTTCGCCTACATGAGTGAACAAGACAAAAACAGTCAGGAGTTAAAGCATAACAAAGAACTCTTTAAAGAAGAAGTTGGATACACAGTGGATACGATTTGTTTGAAATACTCTTTATCTGGCAGCCAAAATTTTATCGTAATAGGTTTTTGAAATCAGTGATTACCTAACACAAGCCGTGTTTCCTTAGCTAGTACATAATTCCTAACCATTATTGATTATCTAACTCAAAGCGAGGAAATTTGTTTTTGTCTTATGTGTTGGACTGAGAAAGATATATAGTCGTAAATTCATTGAAGTAAGTTGTAATTTGATTTCAAGGAAAGAGAAAGATGGTGGTAAGTTAAGGGCCAGAGTCGGAGGTGTTGTTACAGCAGGCACTTGCGTTTTAGAATCATTTCGTTTTCGGTCCGCGCGTTTTCCCGTGTAGCCCTAGTATGTAAACCGTGACCGTTTTTTGCATTATTTACTACTTGAAGAAAATCTCTTGGGAGGGGGGGGGGGGGGGGGGGAGGGGGGAGGTTGCTCCTGGGATTTCTTGTTGGGGGTTCGAGCCGCCCTCTTCTTTAACTCCTGGCCTTATATTACTGACCAAAAAAATGACATTTTCCACGCCTTTTTTTAGTCCTGGCCTCTAGGCAGAAATTATGTCAAAGAATAAGCAAATATTTCCTTTTCTTTCTTATTCATTAATTTGGAATTGAAACGACAAATACGTTGGTATACGGCGTTTTCTCCCTCGAAAACCATACCAAATTTCAAACCAAAATGAGCAAAGTGTATACCCGTTTTTAGACCGAAAAAGCGCAAAGACCATATCCTTTGTGGGGGCACATACCTATGTGGCTTACTGTGACGGTATTTAAGGGAATATTCCCCGGGAGAGAATCCAAGTATCTTAAAAATTATGTCCGCGGGCCTGAGTGCCCTCTAAATGTTTGATTTGTCCGAGACATGCACTTTGAAAAGGAAAGAATTGATTTGAAGGAATGATACTTGACCAAACAGTACAAAGGTAAATACAAATTTGGACGACTCTCCAACGAAAAAGAAATGATTTTCATTTTAGCAAATGGTTGCAGACTAAGAAGAGAACTTGTCACAATGTAATTTCTGCTCTTTATTCTCCAACACCCATGTCCCATTTTGCTCTTTTGTGTTTAACTTTCAAAAAACATTGAAGTAAATATATAGGTAATAACAACTTTATATAAAGCAGTCTATTTGCTCATAGGGATAATGCTAGTAAAACTAATTAGTATATTGTCAAATGTAAAATCGCTCAGGAGCAAATATTGTCCGGAGAAAATCAATCATACTTCAACTCTGTACCGGGTCTAACATAACTAAGTTATAGTGACCTCAGGTATCCTACAAAAATACTGACAAGTTTCCTATCACCATATTAAAACCACTTTTTTCCTTCTGTTAGTTTGCGATTGTCCTGGTTAAGGTGACTTTTTACTTGGATAGTTACCTCTACAAATCTCTTGCTGTTTTTATATCATAAACTGATAACTCTCTTCGTTACGTTCCTCATCACTCAACCATGCACTGATCATGAATGTTACTTCTCAAAACTGAGGGAAAAGAAAAAGGAAAAACATACAACTGTCGATTAAAATAAAACACTCTGAAAGGTTTCAGTTGAGAAAGAAGTTCACAGTCTAAATAGTGTGCACCTGGCAGCTCTTTGACAATTCGTTCAGACAAGAGAAAGGCAAGAGATATAGCAATAGCTGTAGCACTTACACTTTTAAATCAGTTCCATATTGATTCGCGAGTTGAATGTCTTCACTGTGTTGTTGGTACAGTTCTGATGTTATGCCATGCACCTTGCAATAGAGACGTGAACAGTTTCAGCAGCAGTAACTTTCATCAGGTATCGTTAAACACAAGCGATCCACGATCGTTCAGGAGAGACTAGCTCGAAACTACGATGCCGTTAAGAAATTTCAAAAATCATTTTGGGGTTATTTGCGCATGGGTGAATATAGATGACTCATTATTCTATTTTGGTTCTCGTAAGAAAATAATAAGAATCTAATGTATCTATTCAAAACACCTGTGAAGTATAATGATTTACATATTTGTTCCTTTTTTAGCGTAACGGATTGCGATCAGAACTATATGCAAATGATAAACCTTAAGAAACTTCTCGGGTGTTGGCCATTTCAAATCATTCAAAATTTTCGTAATAGTTCCAGGAGTTGTGCCATATTCATTTTTAACAAAACGTGCCCATCGTCTCTGCGCACTCTCAACAGGGGCACCCAACGAGAATATAGTTTAAAACCACTTAAACATAGCATTGTTAAACGTATTTTAGTATTTAAACGGTAGATATAGGCATATTTTTTTCCCCTAAAAATTTTTCATCTGTTCGGATTTCCTAGCTGAACGTCTAGTGATCCGAAAATTATAGGGATCAAAACTTACCTTTTCGAAAATTTCAGCCAGAAAAAATGCTCCCGAAAATTCTAGGTGACCTTTTAAAGGTAAAATCCTTTAAAAATGGGCAAATATACCATTTTTTAGATGTTCGAAAATCCTAGGAAAGGCAGGCAAGCAAGAAATTTTACAACAAATGTTCCGAAAAGTCTAGATCTCAAATCGTCTTCCGAACAGATATTTTCCGAAAATTGTCGTTGGGTGCCCCTGTCTCAATGCCCTTGAATGATCATTTTTGTCCACCTAAAAGTTTTTAAAGTTTGTATTCTCGCTTTTTCGCACTTTTAGCTTTAGTCGTGACGAGCCGGTACAAAACAGGCTATTGTAGTCGTCGCATATTCATTGGTTTTGTCAAACTGATGGTGGTGATGAACATCACTAGGCGATCAAATGTTAGGAGTCAAAATGGTTCCTGTGCTAGCAATTCTTTAACGCTAGTTTTCCGTAACTTTCTTCGCTTTTATTGTCTACTGATAAGTTTTGAAAGTTTGTATGTTTCTTTCCTGGTACTTTTAAATTTAGTCAGGGGCGAGCTTGTGGTAATTCACACGGCTATAGGCCTTTTTAAAAAATAACATAATACTCTTTGTTTTCCCTCCAAAATTTTGCAATAGCATTGTTTTCAATTTCTCTTGGGGCGAAAGACCTATTGTCTACTCATTCACTAGCCAGTTTTGTCGAGTTTTAATCAAGTCGGCATTTTTTTTCTCTGAATGCATCTAATTCAAGCGTTAGTCTAATTTTTGATTGGTGAACTGAGTGCTGTTTTTCTCAATGCATTATCGAGTCCCATGCTTATCCACAGTATACTGTTTTCAACCAAGAGCTACGTTACGTAATTGAGTGAGTCGGCAATCTGTTTTCTTTGAATGTGACCAATCTATGCGTTGATTGCCTATTGCTGAACATACAGCGCGTGCTTTTCTCACATTTAGTTTCAAGAAAAGATTTGCCAAAAACATTTCTCGTACTGGTTGAATTTTAATCGAGCGACCGTATAAATGGAGACACCAATTTCCACTTGATTTAACTGTGTCTAAAGCCAGAAACCTTCGTATCTTGCATTGCCTTCGGAGCAGTGAATACCAAACTCAGCTAGCCGATCTCTGGTCTGGAATGAAAGTCAAGATTCTCTTTTACCTCCTCGAAAATAGCGGGTTTGTCCTTAGTTCAACTTTAACTTTTGGTTACGCTATCGTTTGCTTTTTTTTTTCTGTAAAAATTTGTAAGTCAATTTAAAGAAACGGTGATAAGAGTCCAAATTTATTTAACGGTTTTTGCCAGTTATTTTTGCTGCAGAAAGAAATTATTCTTTTTAGTAGACTTTAAATAACGGATCAGTTATGTCATAATTCTTTCCTCTGTGTGTTATTGTCGCCCGAAGTTACCTGTGAACATGCATAGTCCCCTCGTTATGTTGGTTCGACGAATGTTGAACTGGAGGGACAAAAAAGTAATAAAGGTTACGTGTAGTCAACAAGATAAACGCGAGTTGCGATTGTTAAGGTCAAATAGACCTATTTTGTTGATGTTTATGAGCTTTTATGTAGTTAGAATTTTTCGCTTTAATTAAAGAAGTGTTCACTTCCGTAGACTACACTTATAACATAAACTTCAAACGTTGGACAGTTTTTTGCTACTCTGACTCATAGTATATGCTTTTATATTTGATTAACCGCGACATTTATGTACGATTTAAAGGTATAGATTATGCAGTTGTTTTATGCCGCACAAACGCGATGCCAACAACCCAACTGTTGGCAATTTTGACGTAGAGTGCTTAGCTTGCACCGGGAGAGAATTACAATGCTTCCCGGGACGGTTCAAGCTGACATAAGATAACGGTCGACAGAGGGGCAAGACAGGTGTGAATAAAACTGAAGGTAACGAGAAACCAGTTAAACAAGAAAATAAGGTTAATTCGGAGTGCAATTCTTAACACGTAAGTACGGTATAGTATTTACAACAACAAATGACACTTTCCATTCTTTAACAGGTACTGCTTGACCACAAAGAAAACCTGAAAGATTTGCCTTGCAAGAAAGTCTTCAAAATAACAATAAAACTACTGCCACGGTCCTTAACAAGGATATGCAGCCAACTCATTTGTGTGTCTGTCATTTATTCAGTATATACCAAACCTATGGTAAGTTCATTTTTTGCACAGCTTACAGTCGTTTGGTCGGGTCTTCATGCAATTTCCATTGTTTTGAATAGGTTATTATTTTAAATAAAGTTGAACACTTGGTCGTTGAGATGGAACAGAAGATCATTATTACAACTAATAACCTACTTTTTCAATTCAGTGACCATAATAATAACCTGCGGGTTCTAAAACTATGGAAAAGTAAGCCCTTGGTTATTATTTTTAATGAGCTGTATTTCTTTTCTTGTTGCATCTTACTTTCCAAAAATTTTGATGCGAGTTTTTAGCTCCTCTGACAGTTCACCTTCTGAGCGTCAGATTTCACGTGTAGTTTCACGTGACCTTTGACGACCTTTGTTGTAAACAAACCCGCAAAGTTCGGACATTCGTTCTCTGCCATATACTAAACTTGTACGAACTACACTCGCTATTTCAAGTTTGCGTTAGTTTATAAATGTTATCTCCCTTTCGCTGTTTGAGACTCGAAACGTTTAAGGTTCAAAAATGTCTGAGCAGAAGAATAAGAGCGATTTTAAGGCCAAGAACATGGCAGAAGTTACGTGTTAATATTGGTACGGAAGCCCAGGGGGGCCAGATAGTGATTTCGTTTTTATTTTTCACTTTCCGGTTTTTATTTTTTACGTTTCCGTTTTTGTTTTTTACTTTTCAGTTTTTGTTTTAAACGTTTTGATTTTCACTTCGTCATTTTGCTTTTGGGTTTTTGTTTTGATTTTGATTTTTTTAATTTTCCGTTTTTGTTTTAAACTTTTTGATTTTCACTTAGCAATTTTAATCTATATTATGAAAACCAAAACCAAAACCCTATTAGACCCTATAACATTTGAAAACGAAAACCTAAAACACAAAAACCAAAACCAAAACCGACTGCGTAGACCATCATACTTTGCTGGAGGATCAATATGGCGGATCAAGGTGTCCATTCGGCGGAGTGCGGCTTTGTTGACGATGTTAGCCCAGGTAAATTATCTGATTTTACCTCCATTGATTGCTCTGAATCATAAATTGTATCTGTTTTCAACGCATCTTTTAATTTTTCTATTAAAGCTATGGAAATCGCGTTAATCGACTGGATCAGAAACCGATGCTACAATTGTGGAATATGTTAGACGGGATTTTGGCGTGGATTGGAGGTACCAACGTGGTGTAAGCTATTGCAGATTTGTCAAGCTTTCATTTACACTGGATCGTAATCGCGTAGACTGTGAATATCGAGAGGAATAAAATCTTTGAGCATAATGGAAGGATAAAAGTATGGCCATTGAGTTTTTAACACGTGTCGGCTCTCAATCATATAACATCAATAACAACGGCTCAAAACAATTCTTATGGATAAAACCTAGGTGAAACTGCTAAGTTTTATGTAGAAGTAATGAACAGTAAGCGACAAAAAGAGGGGAAATTTGGTCATGCGGTATACAAATGCACGTTTACCGTTTGTTTTAGAGGCCACTGTACATTTATTGTTGTTCTTGTAACTCGTGTTCCATCGAAGCACTTACATTTATTACGTCCGTGCGTTCCATAATTTTAAGGAGAGTTGAAAACTGGAGAACCAGAAAAACTGACCTCCAGTCTCTGAGCAAGGGAAGGAACCATCAAACTTAACCCACGCCAGGATTTGAACCCGAGCTACATTTTTGGCAAGCGAGTTCTCTCTCTGCGTCTCCCTTGCTCGGAGTAGTATAAAAGTACCATGTAAAGGCAAGAGAGTGAATTATTGTACTCTTATGCCTTTACCGTGACAAATCAGATCATAGATTTATAGATTTGTCACTCGTGTAATCATGCATGGACCTTCTTTTAACTGTGTCTATACAGAAAGCATTTAACTGGAAAGTAGGCAAACAACTAATAACCAGGGGCACCCAACGAGAATATAGTTCAAAACCACTTAAACATAGCATTGTTAAGCGTATTTTAGTATTTAAACGGTAGATATAGGCATATTTTTATCCCCTAAAAATTTTTCATCTGTTCGGATTTCCTAGCTGAACGTCTAGTGATCCGAAAATTATAGGGATCAAAACTTGCCTTTCGAAAATTCAAGCCAGAAAAGAGGCTCCCTAAAATTCTAGGTGACCTTTTTAGGGTAAAAAAAATCCTTTTAAAATGGGCAATTATACCATTTTTTTGATGTTCGAAAATCCTAGGACAGGCAGGCAAGCAAGAAATTTTACAACAAATGTTCCGAAAATTCTAGATCTCAAATCGTCTTCCGAACAGATATTTTCCAAAAATTGACGTTGGGTGCCTCTGAATAATGGCTCACAGAAACGGCATTCAGAATTTCTCTTTGTGACACCTGGACATGGCGTTTAATATTGAGGGCCTTCAAACGCCTGTTTAATGTACGTACACTGCAGTGAAAAAAACGGAAACTTTGTTAGTCCATGACAAAAAATAGTGTCTCTCGCCGGATTTCTGTAAAAGATACACCGCAGGAGGACGTTTTTTGTTGTTGTTATTTCGGTTATTGTCAATGCTTTCTTAGAAATTATGTTACCCCATGAAGAGTTACGTGACTACCCAGAATGTACGCAGTGATGAGTGACAAATCTATAAATCTATGATCTGATATGTCAAGGTACAGGCATAATAGTATAATAATTCACTGTCTTGCCTTTGCATGGTACTTTTATACTACTCCGAGCAAGGGAGACGCAGACAGAATCGCTTGCCACCAACGTAGCTCGGGTTCAAATCCTGGCGTGGGTTAAGTTTGATGGTTCCTTCCCTTGCTCAGAGACTGGAGGTCAGTTTTTCTGGTTCTCCAGTTTTCAACTCTCCTTAAAATTATGGAACGCACGGACGTAATAAATGTAAGTGCTTCGATAGAACATGAGTTACAAGAACAACAATAAATGAACAGTGACCTCTAAGACAAACGGAACGTGCATTTGTATACCGCATGACCAAATTTCCCCTCTTTTTGTCGCTTACTGTTCATTACTTCTACATAAAACTTAGCAGTTTCACCTAGGTTTTATCCATAAGAATTGTTTTGAGCCGTTGTTATTGATGTTATATGATTGAGAGCCGACACGTGTTAAAAACTCAATGGCCATACTTTTATCCTTCCGTTATGCTCAAAGATTTTATTCCTCTCGATATTCACAGTCTACGCGATTACGATCCAGTGTATATGAAAGCTTGACAAATGTGCGATAGCTTACACCACGTTGGTACCTCCAATTCACGCCAAAATCCCGTCTAACATATTCCACAATTGTAGCATTGGTCTTGGACTTTCTGATCCAGTCGATTAATCCGGTATGGAGGCCGATTTTTCCTGTGGGAGGGGGTCTGTGTACAGGCTATTTTGACCTTTCCTAGAAAAAAAAAATGAAAACGAAGCAAAACAACTTTCAGGAAATTTTACAGAAGTTTGAATGTTTCATTTACATGAAATCAGTTTATTAAGTAAAACATATTACAGTCTTTGCGACTCAACAACATAGCGATTTCTTTCAAAGTCAATACCAGTGTTTTTGTTACTCTTCGGGAAATAGTTTTTGTTTACATCATGCCAGGCATGATTACATTAATGCAAAGCACATATAAATTGAACGCAGAACATGCTGTGAGTATCTATTTTCCAAGAATTTTGAGGTTTTTACTTCTCATAGATGCTTTCTTTATGCAAGCTAGCAACTAAATCGCCACTGAATTTTTGATTTTATGATGATGATTACTCAATCAATCAATCAATCAATCAATTTATTAACGTCAATCAGGAGCCGATTACTGAGTAAAGTTGTTGGCCAATTTCTCTCTTTCGTTGCCATTTTTTTCTCACTACAGAAATATGCGGGCGTTCGCGACAACACATTAATTTCGCGGGAAAGCCTGTTCTCAAAATAATTCTTTACAGGAATCGGTTGACTCGAGGGTACAACACGTATGGAGGCTCCAAGTAATCGGCTCCTGCGTCAATACGTGGGATAGGGTTGCCCCGATCATCCGAGCCAGAGAGGGTTGTCCAATACTGTCGACCAGAATCCAGTCGTATCCTCTTGTTTTCCATCGGAAAACCGGAAGTCTCGTGGTGTAAAGTCCTACCAAGTGTTTGGATGCATTGGACACGAATAGATTCCGATGGAAAAGTTCATTTTCTATTCGTGAGAGACTTAGAAAAATTCCGCTCATGTTGGATGAAGGGGGTGGAAAGTCGTTCCGATGGAGTCCATCGGATCCATTGGACACGAATAGATTCCGATGGAAAAGTTCATTTTCTATTCGTGAGAGACTTAGAAAAATTCCGCTCATGTTGGATGAAGGGGGTGGAAAGTCGTTCCGATGGAGTCCATCGGATCCATTGGACACGAATAGATTCCGATGGAAAACTTCATTTTCTATTCGTGAGAGACTTAGAAAAATTCCGCTCATGTTGGATGAAGGGGGTGGAAAGTCGTTCCGATGGAGTCCATCGGATCCATTGGACACGAATAGATTCCGATGGAAAACTTCATTTTCTATTCGTGAGAGACTTGGAAAAATTCCGCTCATGTTGGATGAAGGGGGTGGAAAGGAGTTCCGATGGAGTCCATCGGATCCATTGGACACGAATAGATTCCGATGGAAAACTTCATTTTCCATTCGTTAGAGACTTAATAAGATTCCGCTCATGTTGGATGAAGGGGGTGGAAAGTCATTCCGATGGAGTCCATCGGATCCATTGGACACGAATAGATTCCGATGGAAAAGTTCATTTTCTATTCGTGAGAGACTTAGAAAAATTCCGCTCATGTTGGATGAAGGGGGTGGAAAGTCGTTCCGATGGAGTCCATCGGATCCATTGGACACGAATAGATTCCGATAGAAAAGTTCATTTTCTATTCGTGAGAGACTTAGAAAAATTCCGCTCATGTTGGATGAAGGGGGTGGAAAGTCGTTCCGATGGAGTCCATCGGATCCATTGGACACGAATAGATTCCGATGGAAAAGTTCATTTTCTATTCGTGAGAGACTTGGAAAAATTCCGCTCATGTTGGATGAGGGGGTGGAAAGTCGTTCCGATGGAGTCCATCGGATCCATTGGACACGAATAGATTCCGATGGAAAACTTCATTTTCCAT